>CM035092.1:79213351-79374151 GCA_020205505.1 Panax japonicus
GGGAAATTAGAAGATAATTAATTAATTCATTATTATAACCACACACACACACACACACACACATATATATATATATATATATATATATATATATATATATATATGATACAGTTGATAAATTTCATAAGATTACAATAAATAATTATAAGATCTAGGGGCTACTGTTATTTGGGTCAGAATTCACAGAGTTGAGGTTAATGAATGTAATAACATTGGCATTGGTGTTAATATATAATGTTGAGGTTATTTGGTTCTAGCTAAATTAATTTCTTACCTGATTTTTGTAAGAGTACCTTGTTCCCCCATCGATATATCTTTAATTTTTGGAGTGAATATATGGAATATATTTATATTTTTCTCAATCTATAATATTAGATGAATTTTCTACGGGCTTATGAATCTTATTTAAGCTGCTCATGATTAGCTTTAATATATATATATATATATATATATATATATATATATTTATTTATTTATTTATTGCTTATGCCTATTGATTTTTTTTTTGAAATTATGATATTTGGTCCAGCAGTATGACTATAAAGTTGAGGGTTCACAGCAAGGAAGGGGTGTGTGTGGTGTGTTGTGTCTATGTAACAAAAAATAAAAATAAAAAAATGAAACCATGTTTTAATTACTTGCATAACCTACCTACAGTTCAAGCAACTATGATTGTACTTCATCCGTTCTTTAATATAGGTCGTTTTAGAATTGTGTATAAATATTAAAGAAATGATTATAAAACATTAGATATACTATCAATTGTCCATATTACCTTTATATTAGAAAAAGAAAGTGTTATTTATTGGACAAAAAATAGTGAAAAAACCAAAGTTATATTTATTACTTGTGGTAATATTAAAAACTAAACAATTAATGCTTACTTGAAATTCTCAAACGACTTATATTTATGAACAAAAATATTTATCTAAAACGGAGGGAGTACTTTATTATTTAAACAGAATCGATCTCAGCACTACAAGCTTAACTAGCTAGCTTCTTTAGTTTTGGAGCTAGCTAGGATAGGCTTTCATCCGTTCTTAAAATATTATCGTTTTAGAAAAAAAAATTTGTTCCAAAAAATTTGTCGTTTACAACTTTCAAGGAGTATAAATTATTTACTTTCTTTTATTACCCCTATCTTCTCTCATTGTCCCAAAAAATTCTCTCCCTTGTATTAATAGTTTTCAACTTTCCATAAAGGGGTAGTGATGAAATTTCAAATAAATTTTACTTGGTAAATGATACTTTCTTAATCCATGTGCCAAAACCTTAAACGATAATCTTTTAAGAACGGAGGTACTACTTGTAATGCAACAAAGTCAGAGTTATATAAAGTTTGAGCATTTAAACATAATTCGCTAGCTGGACCGACCAATGAATAATGGTTTAATCTTGGTGGAAGCTAAGTCAGATGTCTAGGTGCATGGTTTAATTACTTTAATTTCTAGCTGTATGTCTTAAACCCTCATTCTCACCAAATAGTATATATAAAAGCCGTACTTTTATATATAATTAATTAATTAATTAAGGAGTAAGAACTCTATATTCTTCCCATTGTGATCAGTACGTATAAGATTGATTTCAAAAGTTAATTCTTCAAAGGCCAGGTTATTTCTAATTTCTAAAGGCCAACTGGGCAAGTAACAAATCTATTTATTTATTTTCAACTCCAACAATAGTAGTCACCCATACTTTTTAGAACATATATTAAGGAGTATATATGTACGTACGTACCGTTTATTAATGTAATTATCCTATATATATATATTAATTAGTTTAAAAGCAACTATGTGCGTGCAACTTGAGCTTCTGCTATAATAGATTAGTTTAATGAGAAAGGCTTTTTTGTTAATTCTTTGCAGACCGAATGTATATGGTTGACATAATCATATATATATATATATATATATATATTATGTTAATTTAAAGTGCTAATTAATTTTAAATTCTCTCTCAATATATTTTTAGTGAAACAACCACATGGATGCATGATCCTTCTTTTTTATATTATGTTCTCAATATAATAAACATGCAGCTAACTAGGTCTGTAAATGGACCTTCAGAATTAGTTCCAAAGTTTTATTAATTCATTCTCTCCTGTAAAAAGAGTTTTACGGCGAGATAAATGTATATCTATCAGCATGCAGCCATGATCATTTAAAGGTTATCCATCTCATTATCACTTATCTGATCGATATATCTTAAACAAGATCTTGATCTGTTGATATCAATCAATCAAGGAAGATATATATATATATATATATATATATATATATATATATATATATGTTTTTAATTAATAGTACTGTTCACATGGCTGGCTCATGTTGAAAATTTTAATTTAATTTATCTCATATATGTTGAATTCAGTCAGAAGACGATATATTTTCCTTAGAATTTGTTGTGCTTTTTCCTAAACTATAAACTGCGAGAATCATGTTTTTCATAATGAAAGACCTCCTTCTTCTTACTCCTATTCTTCCCTTTTGAATTTATGCGCTTAATTATAAATAGTTAAAACATGAATGGGCCGTGTCCTTGTTTTGATTTTTATTTTACGTATCAAATCATATATATATATATATATATATATATATATATATATATATATGTGTGTGTGTGTGTGTGTGTGTGTGTGTGATCACTTACTTGAAACTGGAATTAGTATTATCACTTTTGAGCCTGGTTAATTAATGACACATACATCTACATGTTAATTGCAGCTTGTGGTCCCAAAAATGACAACAAAAAATTCTTTCAAGGGGACACCTCCAGTATTAATTTAATCAGAAAGTCAATACTTGCATTGCATAAGCAATGTCCAGAAGTCCAGAAATGAATTTGACATTTTATGAAGACAATTTATAATTTCCTTTTAGCCAATGAAAATTTTAGTTAATTATTAACTGTTTAATATATATTAAAAAAGAGCTAGCTAGCAGAGAACAACAAATCTCCCCTTTATATTCCAAGGTATATATATATATATATATATATATATATATATATATATATATATATATATATATAGAAGCGGTTAGCTAGCCTCATCAAGTCATCATCTTCTCTCTCTCTCTCTCTTAAACCAAAAAGTCATATATAGCTCATGAAGCTAATAGCTGATCATCATTTAGCTTACTAATTAATATTTATTATTATTCTTGAGAACTAATTTTTCTATCTGCAAAATGAGGTGTAAGCCATCTGAAAACTCGAAAGTGAAGCCCAAAAAGGGCTTATGGTCACCAGATGAAGATCAAAAACTCAAGAATTACATCCTCAAGCATGGTCATGGTTCCTGGACTTCCCTCCCTATAAAAGCTGGTATTGAACTTTCTCACCTGTTAATTAACTATTATTAGCACAATATTGAGCATCCATTATATGACTATGCATTACAATGTGGCATTCTTTGTTTTATTTATTACATTCAAACAAACAAGACTGCATATTTGTGGTGGATCCTTTTTTTATAACATGAAGGTTTACAAAGGAATGGAAAGAGTTGCAGACTAAGGTGGATTAATTATCTAAGACCAGGACTGAAGCGCGGAACTTTTACAGTCCAAGAGGAGGAGACGGTCCTGAACCTTCATGGCATGCTAGGCAACAAGTAAGCAAGCAGCAGAGTTATCTTTTCTTTAATTAATATTCTGCTTTTCTGTTTTATTTTATTTTTTGTGTGGGTAAACTTTACCTGGTCAAGCTCTTTGGCATTGTTTAGTCGAGAAAACGCATTACCCCTTTACCCTTCCCAAAAGTTGAGCTAGCAGTGTAGAATGATTTTGGATTTTAGTGATTACTAAACAAATTTAGTAGCCTCATTCATATATATATATATATATATATATATATATATATATATATATATATATATATAGGGCATTGGATTTAAAGTGGTTCACTACCAGAGAAAAAAAACAGGTGTTATGCTTTTTCTTGTGTATTAGAAAAGTGAGAGTCACTAACATATATAGGCAATGTGTGTATCTCTTCTTTTTTCAGATGGTCTCACATAGCACAGCATTTGCCTGGAAGAACAGATAATGAGATAAAGAATTACTGGCATTCTTATCTGAAAAAGAGAGTTGCAAAAACTGAAAACAGCGCAAGCCAAGAAGATGAAACTAGAACCGAGCACACAAACTCGAACATGAATAACATAGAATCTTCTTCTTCTTCTTCTTCTTCTTGTTCCTCCTTAAACTCATTTGAACAACAAACAGAAGGATGGCCGACAAATGCATATCAACTTGTCGTCCCTCCCCACAGCTGCTTACCAAAGGTCTTATTTGCTGACTGGCTTTCCATAGATCAATTTCATGGCCAGGAGTTTAGCAATTCAAGTCATCTAACAGTTGCTAAGGAGGCTTTTGTATCAAACTCCAGTTTTCAAGATGTTTTTGGGCCCAGCGAATTATTGAATGAACCGTTATTTGGCAGCAACATTCAACAAGGCCTAAACAATGAGGATCAACTTATGGAAAGTGGTTTTGTTGATATCATCTATGGGGATAATATGTGTAGTGATTTCAATATGAATTATATATGAGGGGTATTCTTCAAGAAATCATAACCTATAACTGCAACCAATAATAATAGTTGTCCCATCCATTAATAAAACAGGGAGATTCATTTTTAGGGCCCTGCTGATGCTTCCTTGACTGGAGGGAGACAGTCTATTTGGAGGGTGGGTATTGTTCCATTAAGTTGCTTTCAATTTAAGACACTTTCTCTTCTTGTGAATTACATCATATGTATGTTGAGTCTGTTTTGTATTTGAATTCTTCATATAATCAATTCCTATATATGTATATATATTATGGGAAAACAGAATATGTTGCTTATTGATGAGACAAAATGTCCTAGTATTTGGTGATAAAATAGTAAAATGTCTGTAATACTATTAATGAAAATAGTGAACGAGTGTATCTATACGGGATCCGGTTAGCATGAAGTTATTTTTTTGGTAAGTTGGTCAATTTGCCAATATAATACTGACACACATACAATCTCGTCTACGTGTCAATATTCTATTGGTCAATTGACCAACTTACCACAAAATAAACTTCATACTAACCACTTTCATCTATACGCAACAAGGCTACATATTCCCTTTACCAATGTGATGTGTGACATAGGCATCTCCTATATATAATTTTTTTCTTAATTTAGTATCAAACTGGGGCAAAAATAAGGATAGTTGTAATTGATGGATGTTTCAGACTTTCAACTGCAATGACCTGCTATAAAGAATAGAAAATGAAAGGGAGGGAGACAAATTTTACTCCATCCTTTCTAAAAAAATACATTTCTAACATTAAAGATAAATTTATATTCTCAAATGTATATTTAATATTAGCTTAAAGTTTTAATAGTGATGGTGTGATACTATACATTATAATAAAGATAATATTAAATTAAGAATATCATGCTTCTTTATGGTCCTTGTCATTTGAGGAATCATTTCTAGGTGTTTCTGTCAATCTTTTCAGCATTTCTAAGGGAAAGAGAGATTTAACATATATATTGTGGGTATATTATGGATTTCAATAAGTCTACAGCTAGACCTGGCAAAATATGGTTATGGGTTAGTTTTCAAAATATGGTTAACCAACCATTTAAGAACTAAAACCATATTAACCATTTTTAATATGGATAATGTGGGTTGGAACCATATGGTTATGGTTAAAAACCATATTAACCATATTAATCATTTTAAGATGTTTTGACTTTTAAACAAAATTTTTAAAAAATAAAATTAATATATACTATAGATAGAGAGACAGATATAAGGGGTAGATGGTGGGAGGTATATATATAATCGCTTAATATTAATTTTTTTGGAGAGTGGGGGTGGGTGGGGGTGGGGTAGGGGTGGAGTAGGTGGTAGGGGTGGGTGGGGTGGAGTGTATACATAATCACATAATATTATTTTTTTGGTGGAGGTGAGGGTGGGGTGGAGGTGGAGGTAGGGGTGGGGTAGGTGGTGGGTGGGTGGGTGGGTGGGTGGGTGGGGTGGGGTGTGATGGCAGTAAGAGGTGTATACATAATCACATAATATTTTTTTGGGTGGGGGTGGGTGCGTGGGTGGGTGGGGTAGTGGGGTAGGGAATAGGGGTAGGGGGTGGGGTGGGGGTGGGGTGGGGTAAGGATTGGGTTGAGTTGGGTAGGGGGTGGGGTAGGGGATGGAGTGTATACATAATCACAATATTTTTTTATGGAGGTGGGGGTGGGGGTGGGGTAGGGGTTAGGGGTAGGGATAAGTGTGGGAGTGGGTGGGTGGGGTAGGGGGTGGAATAGGGGGTGGGGGGGGTGGGGGTGGGGGTGGGGGGCGTATACATAATCACATAATATTTTTTTTGGGTGGGTGGGTGGGTGGGGGTGAATGGGGGGTGGGGATGAGGGTGAGAGTGAAGGGTGAGGGTGAGGGTGGGGGTGGGGGTGGGGGTGGGGGTGGGGGTGGGGGTGTATACATAATTACATAATATTTTTTTAGTGGAGTGGAGTGGGGTGGAGTGGGGTGGGGTGGGTGGGGTGGGGTGGGGTGGGTGGGGTGGGTGGGGTGGGGGTGGGTGGGGTAGGGGTATGGGTGTGGGTGGGTGGGTGAGTGGGGTACGGGGTGGGTGGGATAGGAGTGTATACATAATCACATAATATTTTTTTGTGGGTGTGGGTGTGGGTGTGGGTGGGGGTGGGTGGGGAGTGGGGGCAGGGGTGGGGGTGGGGGTGAAGGTGGGGTGGGGTGGGGTGGGTGAGTGGGGGTGAGTTGGGTGGGTGGGGGTGAAGGTGGTAAGGGGTGTATACATAATCACATCATATTTTTTTTTGTGGGGTGGTTGTAGGGGTAGGTGGGGGTAGGGGTGTTTACATAATCATATAATATTTTTTTGTGGGGGTGGGGTGGGGTGGGGTGGGGGTGGAGGTGGTGGTGGGGGGTGGGGGGTGAGTGGGGGTGGGGGTGGGGGGGTGGGGTGGGGTGGGGGTGGGTGCCCTGGAAAAATTCTAAATTATGATGATGGAAAATTGCAAATTAAGAATGAGTTTATGTGATGTTTAAGATTTAAAATTCAATTATTATCTTTGTGAGCCTAACTTTTTATTTGGAACAAAATATGAGTCAAAAAATAGTTAACCGGATTGGAACCATAACCAACTTGAATAAATATGGTTCCAAACTTTAACCAACCTGAATAAATAAAAATGTTTAACCAACCCATTTGGTTCCAGTTAATATGGGTTGACCCGACTGTTAACCAACTATATTGACAGGTCTATCTACAGCGATCGGCGAATTCTGATCGGGAAAGCAATCGGCCGAATTTTTTTTAGTCTTTTTTTTGTTTTTGATTACTAAATAATTAATGTGATTTATTGAAATTGAAATTTTTACAAAATGCAGTGATTTAGGTGTCATTTGGATACATATATAAAATAGAGTTGTACAATCTGTGCAATCTTATTTTTTACATGTATCCAAATGATATATAAATCACTGTATTTTGTAAAAATTTCAGTTCTAATAAATCACATTAATTATTTGGGAGTCAAAAACAAAATAAAAATAAATAAATTTCCGGCCGATCGCCACTCCGGTCGGAATTCCCTGTTGTCGTAGAAGGATTCTATGGATTTGGATCCCCTTCATTACACCTTTCCTCTACTACCATCCAATACACTATATTTTTATAGTTGTGAATGTTGGAAAAATACGAATAAATATAGGATTCAACTATCAAATATAAGAAGGGCAGAAATAAAACTTATCGATGTAGAGCAAATTATGTTGAGCAGAGGCGTGCAGTGCACTGTCCTTAAGTAGAAATTTCGTCCCTCGAAGAATTTTTCTCGGTGCTAAGGTCACTGACGAAATCCTACTCCACGATTTAACGGCTCTTCATCCAACTAACCAGCACTTGAAATAGTTGAATGACCCATGAACAACTTTTAATTTTTCTTACTCAAACTCAAAAATTGTATCACACACACACACACACACACATATATATATATGGGGTAAATGGAAATACACAGCCTTGCACATTTTTTTTGTACACAGTGTCTCAAAACTATGTCGTTTTAGAAGATCTATGTTAAAAAAAAATACGCGTGTTCCTCTCCTCCCAAATCAATCGCACATCAATAAGGGCTTTTCCTCTGATTCCTGTAATTCCTTCTTCTTCACATTCAAACCAGAAATTAAACTTATTTTCCTGTAATTCCTTTTTCTTCCCAAATTAATCGCGCATCAGGGTTTTAATTACAGGAAAAAGAGTTTGATTTCTGGTTTGGATATATATGAAGAAGGAATTACAGAAATTAAAGGAAAAGCCCTTATCGATGTGCGATTGATTTGGGAGGAGAGGAGCACGTGTATTTTTTTTAACACAGATCTCCTAAAACGACACAATTTTGAGACACTGTGTAAAAAAAAACGTGCAAGGCTGTGTATATTCATTTACCCATATATATATATATATATATATATATATATATATATATATATATATATATATATATATATATATATATATATATAAGGAAGTACACTAGTATATTATATATATAATGTGAGACCCCAAATTTTATGAATAAAGATTTAAATTTTTTGAAATATTTTTTTCAAAATTATGGTGTGGATTTGATATAATGTTATAGTTGTGGGTAATATTTATAAATTTTGCAAAGTATGCAAGTTGTTATATAATATTCAATTGGTCGGGGAATATTTGTTTTAACAAGGAATATTCGTACGATGACACAATCATTGGTGGACCCCACAACGGAATTATTGTCGGATTGAGAAAACGATAAAAATATTTTTATGAAAATAACGACAGAAGTTTTACCGTTAAAACTGTTAAACTACTCTGTAGTAAAAGTACAGTAATACGCATGGTTGCATAGTAGCACACGGTATTGATTATTGATGCTTACGTGAGAAGTCACTTAGTTTTGTTCAATTATTGCTTCAGTAATTGTTGCATAGTATCTCACGTTATTTGATTCAATTATTGTCGATATTTTATATATTATTAAATCAATAATTGAGATGACAGAGTTATTAATATTATTATTTGTAATATTAACGATGTCTAGAAGTTCTGCCAAGGAGAGACTTGGTCACCTAATTGTGCGCCAACAGGGAAAAATTCTTATTGGAAAGCCCCCTCTTTTCTGGGAACAACCTTATCGATTAATATTGTGAATTATAATAATGATGATAAATGCTATTAAATATATTGAGGTGTCTTTTTATGAAGTCACGGAAGTTTATATATATATATATATATATATATATATATAAATTTTGTTTTATTAGTATTATTAATGTAAAAAAATAGAAAAACTTTTTATATAAAACAGAATACTTTTATAAAGTTATTTATTTTATTAGACTATAAATAGAATATATTATATTCTATTATGGATAGTGTTTTGAATAATAATTTTTTTTAATATAAAACAGAATACTTTTATAAAGTTATTTGTTTTATTAGACAATAATTAGAATATATTATATTTTATTATGCATAGTATTTACATAATACCTGCATAGTGTTTGCATAGTAAAATCTTTTTATATAAAACATAATATTTTTATAAAGTTATTTGTTTTATTAGACTAAAAATAGAATGTATTGTATTTTATTTAAAAGATTTTATTTTATTAGAATATTTTATTTATACTGCATAGTAAATCAATATGGATTGTCTGTTTAAAAGTAAATCAATTTGGACCGTTCATGAATTAGTTACTATCCAGTCCATTCTTCTATAAATAGAAACTCATTCCTTCATTATTTCTTACGAATTCACTGAAACTCCAGAGAGAGAAACTATTGAGAGAAAGAAGAAAAGTATTCTGCTACTTCACTACTCCTATATCCAGTTTCTTCTAAGGTAAGGGGTATTATTTCTTTCGTATTTATGAAGAGAACTTCTGTTATTCCATTCTTTAATATTATATTGGAATAATCTGTCTATGCGAAGTACCGCATACATGGTGAAATTCTTCAGTTATTCCATTCTTTATTATTCTGTTGTAACATCATATCTGTGCGTTTACGCATGACCTAGTTCCGTTATTTATAATTCTGTTGGAATAACCTGTATATGCAGGCTACCCTGTACTTGATAAAATTCTTCTGTTATTCCATTATTTATTATTATGTTGGAATAACCTGTCTATGCGAAGTACCGCATACATGGTGAAATTCTTCTGTTATTCCATTCTTTATTATTCTGTTGGAATATCTTGTTTGTGCGTATTACGAATGACCTGGTTCCATTATTTATTATTCTGTTAGAATAACATGTCTGTGCTGTAAGACCCCAACTTTTATGAATAAAGATGAATTTTCTATAATTATTATTTTTGAATGAATTTGATATAATGTTATAGTTGTGGGTAATATTTAGAAATTTTACAAAGTACGTAAGTTGTTTATAATATTCGATTGGTCGGGAAATATTCATTTTAACAGGGAATATTTGTACCACAGCACAATCATTGGTGGACCCCACAACGGAATTATTATCGGATTGAGAAAACAAAAAAATATTTTATGAAAATAACGGCGGAAGTTTTACCGTTAGCTATTGAAACACCCAGTGTTAAAAGTACAGGAATACGCGTTATTGCATAGTAGCACACGGTATTGATTATTGATGCTTACCTGAGAAATCAATCAGTTTTGTTCAATTATTGCTTCAGTAATTGCTATATAGTATCTCACGTTATTTGATTCAATTATTGTCAATATTTTATATATTATTAAATCAATAATTGAGATAACAAAGTTGTTAATATTATTATTTGTATTATTAACGATGTCTAGATGTTCTGCCAATGAGAGGTTTGGTCACCTAATTGCGCGTCATAGGGAGAAATCCTTATTGGAATGCCCCCTCTTTCCTGAGAACGACCTGGTCGATTAATAGTGTGAATTATGATAATGATGATAAAGTTTTGTTTTATTAGTATTATTAATGTAATAAAATAGAAATTTTTTTATATAAAACATAATACTTTTATAAAGTTATTCGTTTTATTAGGCTAATAGTAAAATCTTTTTATATAAAACAGAATACTTTTATAAAGTTATCTGTTTTATTAGTCAATAATTAGAATATATTATATTTTATTATGCATAGTATTTGTATAATGCCTGCATAGTGTTTGCATAGTAAAATATTTTTATATAAAACAGAATACTTTTATAAAGTTATTCGTTTTATTATATTATAAATAGAATATATTATATTTTATTGTAAACCAATCTGGACCATCCGTTTAAAGTAAATCGATCTGGACCGTTCATGGATTGGTTAGTATTCAGTCCATTCTTCTATAAATAGAAGCTCATTCCTTCAATATTTCTTACGAATTCACTGAGACTCTAGAGAGAGAAACTGTAGAGAGAATTATTCTTCTATCTTGAGCGTATTTCTTTAGCGTTTAAGAAAGTTTTGAGCGTAGTGCAAGTTTCTTCAAGTATATCCCCGCCCTACCGTCGGAGTACTCTTCTTTTAAGGTAAGGGGTATTATTTCTTTCGTATTCATGAAGAAAACTTTTGTTATTCCATTCTTTATTATTCTGTGGAATTACCTGTATACGCGGGCTACCCTATACTTGGTAAAATTCTTCTGTTATTCCATTCTTTATCATTATATTGGAATAATATGTCTATGCGAAGTACCGCATACATGATGAAATTCTTCTGTTATTCCATTCTTTATTATTCTGTTGGAACATCTTGTCTGTGCGTTTACGCATGACCTGGTTCCGTTATTTATTATTCTATTGGAATATCCTGTCGGTGCGTATTACGCCTGACCTGGTTCCATTAATTATTATTCTGTTGAAATAACATGTCTGTGTGGTTTATCGCATGCATGGTGATTTCTGTTGTTATTCCATTCTTTATTATTCTGTTGGAATATCCTGTTGGTGCGAATTTCGCCTGACCTGGTTCCGTTATTTATTATTCTATTGGAATAACTTGTCCATGCGAAGTACCGCATGAATGGTGATTTCTTTTATTATTCTATTTTTTATTATACTCAGTTGGTTAAAGTTTTGACTTTTATACTCCATAAAATTAGTGGAATATCATTGATATTTGCGCTTCATCCAGTATCTTTTCATGGAAATATTCTTCTGAGCATTCTTGAACTTTACTCTACAAAGAAGTATCATATTGACAATTTGGACGTTATTAGTTTCTGAATAAATTAATTCTTGAACTTGTTTTATTGAATTCTTATATCATCGTCATCATCCTCATATTTTTATTTTGTTGAAAGTTATATGTGGTCTGTAGTGCATAGATGGACTTGGTATGATGACTTGATATGATTATGATCAGGGATTATTCAGTGTAATCATGATCATAATGTTACAAATGATGTGGTAAAAGTCCTCATTTGCCTCGTAGTGCATTGATGGACAGTTGTTGACATGATCATGACCATTACTGAATACACAAATATCATCGGCTCGTAGTGCATGGATAAATTATGGTTGTGATACTAATGAATATCCTTGGACATAGTGCAGGGATGATGTGGTTTATTTATTAAGCTGAGTTCCAGCGATAAAAATGATGAAAAACATTTTAAATCATAAAATATAGTAGATTTTATTCTCCACTTGACTCTTTTAATGAATTGTATTTTTTGCTGCAGTTAAACTTGATGTCTATTGTATTTTATCAGTTTAACATTGTTGAAGACTAATGATAATTTATTCTGCATTATCTTAGTCATAATATTTCTTACTGGGTTAGTTGAGCTCACCCTTTTTTTCACTGTTCTTTTCAGAAATGAGAACGTAGCCGGGACTAGTCGGAGAACGGAGTGACGGTCCAGATGATAGTATTAGTAGTCCTCACTATTTTGTTAAATAGTGTGACAATAAATATAATGAAGACTTATTCTGAAAGTGGATATTGTCTAGAAGACAATAGTTGTATTAAAACTCACAGCTCTCTTGTTGTATATTAAAGATTGTATTTGTATTCTGTACCATGTATTTGGCGACTCAGAATAGGTGATGTATACCTATTTTGGGGGCGTCACATGTGCGGTTTATCGCATGCCTGGTGAAGTCTTTTGTTTTTTCATTCTTTATTATTCTGTTGGAATATCTTGTCTGTGCGTTTACGCATGACCTGGTTCCATTCTTTATTATTCTGTTGGGAATAACCTGTCTGTGCAGTCTATCGCACGCATGGTGAATCCTTCTGTTATTCCATTCTTTATTATTATGTTGGGATAACCTGTCTATGTGGATTACCACGTGCATGGTGAATGATCCTTTGTATTCATTCCTTATTAAATTGTGGAAATGATATGTATACGTGGATTACCGCATGGCGGACGAAAATCTATTTGCAGTTTCATATATTCTGTTATACTCAATTGGTTAAAACTTTGACTTCTATGCTCCATGAAATTAGTGAAATATCCTTGATATTTGCGCTTCATCCAGTATCTTTTCATAGAAATATTCTTCTGAGCATTCTTGAATTTTACTCTACAAAGCAGTATCATGTTGATAATTTGGACGTTATTGGTTCCTGGATAAATTAATTCTTGAACTTGTTTTATTGAATTCATATATCGTTGTCATCATCCTCATGTTTATATTATGTTGAAAGTCATCTGTGGCCTGTAGTGCATAGATGGACTTAGTATGATTATGATCAGGGATTAATCGGTATAATCATGACCTTAATGTTACAAATGATGTGGTAAAAGTCCTTATTGGCCCGTAGTGCATTGATGGACAGTTGTTGGCATAATCATGACCATTGATGAATACACGAATATCCTTGGCCCGTAGTGCATAGATAATTTGTGGTTGTGATACTAATGAATATACTTGGTCATAGTGCAAGGATGATGTGGATTATTTATTAAGCTGAGTCCCAGCGATAAAAGTGATGAAAAAACTTTTAAATCATAAAATATAGTAGATTTTATTCTCTACTTGACTCTTTTAATGGATTTCTTGTTCCGTTGTAGTTAAACTTGATGTTTGTTATATTGTATCAGTTTAACACTGTTGAAGGTTAACGATAATTTATTCTGCATTATCTTAGTCATAATATTTCTTACTGGGCTAGTTGAGCTCACCCTTTCTTTCACTGTTCTCTTCAAGAAATGAGAACGTAGCCGGGACTAGTCGGAGAACGGAGTAATGGTCCAGATGGTAACATTAGTAGTCCTCACTATTCTGTTAAATAGCGTGACAACAAATATAATGAGGACTCCATTGAGTGTAGATATTGTCTAGATGACAATATTCTTATTAAAACTCTTAGATTATGTTATGTTGTATTTTATATGACTGTTGTATAATTAAATTATATTTATATTTTGTATCATGTATTTGACGACTCAAAATAAGTGATGTACTATTTTGGGGGTGTCACATATAAGCAATGAGCAATGACAGCATATATATATATATATATATATATATATATATATATATATATACAGATTTAATCAAGTTCGGACTCTTGAACCTGATCAAATTCGGACCAATATATCTATTTTTTTAGAATAACTAAAAAAAAATTGTGGAAGTTAAATTTTTTCATAATACAATATTTTGGACGTGATTTGTATATATATACCAAAAAATATATGTATAGTCTGCACAGACTGTACAGACATATTTTGTAATACGTATCCAAATCACACCCAAAACACTGTATTATGAAAAAATTCAAGTTCTATAATTTTTTATTTTTTTTAATTGTTTAAAAAAAAGTCCGAATTTTAAACCTGTCTGAACTTCGGGATAGGATCCGGCCTATATATATATATATATATATATATATATATATATATATATATATATATATATATATATAGGGTCCGGATCCTGTCCGGACTCCCGGACAGGTGTAAAATCCGGACCTTTTTTTTTTTTTTTTTTTTTGTTTTTTTTTTTAAACAACTAAAAAAAAAAAAAAAAAATTTATGGAATTGGAATTTTTACATTATACAGTGTTTTGGGCGTGATTTGGATGCCTATAACAAAACATGTCTGTACAGTCTGGGCAGACTGTACATACATTGGTTGGTGTGGGTGTTAAAAACACACCCAAAACACTTTATTTTGGAAAAATTTCACTTCCATAAATTTTTTTTTTTTTTTTTTTAGTTGTTCTACAAAAAAAAAATAAATAAAATTTTTTTTTTCAGGTCCGGATTTTCTCCCGTCCGGGAGTCCGGACCTGATCTTTATTCTATATATATATATATATATATATATATATATATATATATATATATATATACACGGAAAGCTTCAAGAGCATAATTCTTAAATAGCATAATGCCTTAAATAGCATAATTTTATCAAAACGCCGTAGTTTTGGAGGGACGCGGTGATATTTTTGTAAATACGCGGTGGCATGGTATTTACAAAAATGCGACCGCGTATTTACAAAACTACGTCGTTTTGATAAAATTATGCTATTTAAGACATTATGCTATTTAAGAATTATGCTCTTGAAACTTCCCGTATATATATATATATATATATTCACTTTTTATTGTTGTAAAGAAGAGATATATATATATCTATCTAATAAAATACAAATGATTTTGAATTTTCCGCTCACTTAATAAATCATCTGGGCCATCCAAAGTTTGAGATAAATCCCACCGTTCATACATCTATCTAATAAAATACATCTATCTATCTAATAATCTAATAATAATTTAATAAAATACAAAAGACTTTAAATTTCCCGCACATTCAATAAATTATTTTGGTCGTTCAAAGTTTGAGATAAATCATATTGTCCATACAGTGCCGGAGGCACGAGACCCAGCTAGTATATATATATAGCATGACTATGAGCCTTTTCTTTCCTTTTATATAAGAATAGAAGAAACGGTGCAACGGAAACAAGGCAACACTAATATTACAACGGTAATAAAATTAATATTTCAATAATAAGTATTTAATATATATTAATCAATTACAAATCTCTATAAATATATTAATTATAACTCATTTATTTACACATTAAATTTTTTTAATGGTACATCACTAAATAATATATGAATATATTTATTTTTATTTAACTTTGTAATATATTATTTTGTATAAAATACAACAGTGAATAGTATAATTGAGATACAACTAATTTATTAGATTGAATAGCATAATTTTTTCAAAAATAAAAATAATTTGACAATTTTTTACTATTTGATGAACATTTGATTTTTTCATAAAGTGTTCCTCCTCGTAGTGGAAAATAATTGCTAATATTTATCACCAGCTGTTATCAACAAGATTAATATGTCATATTTATTTTGAGCTATATATACAGTATTAAGTTAATATTTGGCTCCTAATCCTATACTATAGGAATTGTTGTTTCTAGTGGCGAAAATGGTGGGAATTTTCAGGTGGCTTATATATCATCTCAGCTACCCAGGGAGGAGGAGAAGATATTAATTAATAAAATAAAAATCCTATGGAACACACATTTAAAGAATAAGGAACTGTTAAATCCACAATATAAAATATTATTTCGATAATAAAAGTGTCGTTATAGATCATATAGCTACAATTTTCACCATCGCTATACATTTACAACGATACTTTTGTTGTGAATTTAATAATTCTTAAAGAATAAGGTACCCAACAAAGGCCTTAACATGCCAATTAGGATCCCCACCAGTCCTCTAGATTAGAATACTAGATTTAACAGGATAGATTTTGTAATTTAACTTTTACATAAGCCAAAACTTGTCTAGAATAATAGGGGTTTTAGAAAGTCTTTTTAGATGGTAGGGTATGAAAGGGGTTAGCATGAAATTAATTTTGATTTTAAAATGTTTTTTTTGATGGTATGGTATAAAATTAATTTTAGTCAATTGACTAATACAATATGTCGAGGTGATTTCTTTCTCTGCGTGTCAGCACTTTATTGGTCAATTGACCAATTTATCATAAAATTATCCGTCTTTTTTTATACAATCATCTTTGTGACCAGCATACACAACAAATGGTCTTTCATTATCCTCCTTTTTGCTTATTAGTACATTATTGGTGATGACAGGTCTGCTTTAAGTAAACAAAGCAGCCAGAAACAGAGAAGAAGAAATACAATGCGACAATGTGAGCATAGTTTTATCATTTAAAGATTCATATCCGAATAGGCAAAACTGCATGACATGCAACATCTAATTCAAATTACTTTCTCACAAATACAGTAACTGCTAAAGTAATTTCCTTTCATATACAGACATACCACTATGCACACAACATAATAAATAATAACAAATCATCTACCATTTAAGCACACATATAAATAAATCCCAATTAAGAAAATTTACATATGATTGTAACCATCCATCATATCAAACCTGAAATTTCCTGCTTTAGAAACATCCAAGGAGTTTCTTTGGGCCTGTTCCGGTAGCACGGTACTTTGCTGATATCTCCTCGGCCTTTAGCAGATCTTCCCCACGTTTGGCTTCGATCATTGCCCTCTTCTCTTCTGCTGCCTTGTGGATAGCGGCTATTTTGTTTTTCATTTTCTCCACATATTCTGCCTTCTTCTTCTCAAATTTCTCCTGCTCAATATGCATGTGTAAATCCCAACAGGACTTAATAACCCCCTTCACAAAAATATTAGTAAATGGGATGGTACCTCAATCTGTTTGAGGTCAGCCTCTATGGTTGCTTTCTTGCTGTTCTCCCATGATCCAAGTGCAGATAAATTTTTATGAGCTCTGTTCAATTTATTAAGATTATTTCGGGTTAGTACATATCATGAACATTTATTTTTGAACCTTAAAAAAAATACTAGTTAACTCAGCTCAGCTCAGCTCATATGATATTGAATTCCACTAATAAAAGTTTTTTGCAATTAATTACTTTTGGGTATTCCAAGTTGATTATAGAGAGAATAAAGTTGTTACTTGTTTTCTGCTTTTGATTTCTCACTTTCTTCCCATGCTCTGATCAATGACAACCTTTTCTCAGTTGCCACCCGGGCAAGCACCTTATCTGTTGAATACATATGAACAAATAAATTCATTTCCTTTAATCATCACAATAGCTTACCATACGAAATATAATCTTAATTAGTTTACTTACCTCTGTTAACAGAGCCCCCCTCAGCAACCTTTTCCTCAACAGGTTCAGGCGCCTCTGCCATATGCACCAAAAGCTCAAACAATTAGAGAGAGAGAGAAAAAAAAAATCCTATTTAAGACAAACATGAAGTGCACATAAAAGGAGGTGAATTTGCTTTCTCCACCCATTGTTTATGCTTGTAGATCTGAAGAACAGAAGAAACACTAGTTTCTGGCAAATTAAGTGAGGTTTGAAATTAATTAGAACGAAACTAGTGATTCAGAAAGGAAATAATAAAAATTCCAAGGAAAATGTTTTTATCAACGAGGCAGATAGTCTAATTTAAATTCTTTGTTATCCAGAAAAAAACTCCAGTTAGCTGAACTAATACAGTAGGCTAGGCTAGGCTAGGCTAGGCTAGAGAGACAGGAGATTACTTTCAACGACGGCGAGAGCTTTAGACTCATCGGGTTTCTCTTCGGTAGGAGGAGGAGGAGTAAGTGGAATTACGGCTTTCTCCTCAGCTACGTCTTTTGGAGTCTCGACATCTATCTTCTTCGGTTCCACTTCAGCCATTTATTGGATATTCTAAAACTGAATTATTGGGAGGGACTTGTAGCTTTGTAATTAAGGAAAGAAGATGATAACAGACGGACAAGGGAAGTAGATGGTACAGTATAAGGGAAGTAGATGGTATTATAGGCGGAAGGAATGTGACTGTTTGGGAAACACTTGCCGGGCGATTGCAATCGATTGGTTTATTATATGAGTTGGCACCATCGCCACCACACACACACTTACACCCTGTGTGTGTGAGAGAGAGAGAGATAGAGAATAAATGGATTTTATATTTTCTTTTTATACAGATATAGAGGTAATTACTCCTATTATTATTAAAAGAGACGTGACAATTGATATTAATCCGACAAATTTTGTTAGGGGCATGACAATTATGTTATGTTAAATAATTTCTGGGAAAAAATTAATCCTAACACGATATATTTAATTAACTATATCTCAATTCTAACACTAACTTATTTTTTTAGTTGTATTAAAGTTTAATACGGACCATCAAGTTTAACATAATTATTTCCATTTGCTTTTTATTTCTTTCTTCTCCTCGTTAGAGAATTGATATTTCTTATCCATTGACTGCGGAAGTTAAAAAGACTAAAATATTTTTAAATACTAATGAAAGACTAAATTTGTTAGTTATTAAATTATATTTATAAAGTGTTAAGTACATTTCGAATTCTAAGTACATTTTTAAAAATATAATAGAATATATAATTCTTTCAAATTAAAACACACTATTTTTTATGCCATATCTCAAAGTTAACTTTACAAATAATAGTAACCATTAAAAGAGATGAATTATTTATGGATATGTATGTAGGTTAGATATTGCTCGAATCTCGTGGTATAATTAGCTGATTCATCAAAGATATTTGAAGATTCTAAGGTGACGTTTCCACGAGGCACCCCAATTTTCAATATTGTCCAGCTTGGTTCTCTCATCATTAAGCTTATAAAATAAAAGTTAAATTCATACTTAGTCGACTAAAAATTTAATTCTAGCTCGATTTAAAATATAAATAATTTAAATATGAGCAAATTTTAAAGTTCGATATATTACTAAAACTTTCTTAAATTTTTAATTTTCTATTAATACTCGGATTATATTCGTTTGAAAAATTCAAACCGCTCGAGCTCGATTCAAACCTTATTTTATAGTAGATAAATTTTGTGATCTGAACAACTCAATACTCAAGCTCAACTCGATTCATTTATACCCTTACTCTAATCTCATCTCATCAATGTTAGTTTGGAGTCTAAATCAAATTAACTACCCTAGAAAGAAAGATACATTAAGAAATTATGGCACAAAGTCATCTAGACTGTACCACAAAATAAAACTCCTACAAATGAAAAATGATGTATAGTTTTAGTGAGACCATAATATGCGCAAGTAGGATTAGAAATAAAATTGTTAAAATTAAAGAGAGAAAATGTCGACTTGGAAGATAGTTTAGTGGCTGTAAAATCACCCCTCCCCCACCACATATCATGCACTCCCTTTTTCTCCAATGTATAATAAGAACCATCATCATCATCATCATCATCATCATATAATGGAAGTTCATTCCAATGTATCATGCCTGCCTTTTTTCCTTACTTAATTTACAGACAAATGAAAGATCAATTCTCAAAAAAAACAGGGACATGATCATTGCAGAAATGGAAATAGTTTTTGGAAACAGAAGATGTGTACTCCCACTGTATGCTGCATTTGAAACCAATCCATGTTCTGTGGATTTAACTAGAGCTAGGTCTGGTCTTCGGAAATTAATCAACTTGAAACAAAAACAAAAATCCATGTGCAGAAACAAAAGCAAGTTCAACAACACATGGATTGAGAATTAACCTAACCTATAGGAAGGAAGGAGGGAGGGAGGGACACACTATTGGACAAGAAGAAACAAGTCCATGTGTATGTGTGTGTGAGAGAGAGAGAGAGAGAGAGAGAGAGAGTTTTAAGTTATACGCAACAAAGATACAATCCCTAACCCTATACACTCCACAGATAGAATGTAATGAACTTATTATGTCCACACAAATCCTTGCTGCTTCACTTTAATTCCAGTTTACTCAATAGATAACAAATGCTGATATATAAATAATACCATGACTCCTGGCTTCTTGTATTGCGAGTTTTACCGAATTATGAATACCACGTATATCAAAATATGAAATTAGATATAATTATAAAATTAGTTCACAATATCAAATTACTTGGCTTGCGACAGAAAAAGGTCCCAAAATTGCCGTCAAAGTACATTGGAGAAGGCCTTAGGAGCTCCTAAAGAAAGTAATTAGAAAGGCCAGAGCTTTTTGGGCCGGAAAGTTAGTATAAAGCCCATATATCTTGTGGCCTGTCCTTAGTTTTTTCTAGCAGTGCACTCCAACAAAAATGCTGAGTTTTATTTCCAATGCTCACAATTAAATAACTCATCTTTTCAATAAGAGAAAATAGTGCCAATTCAATATCCTAATGTAACAGGCCAATTACATACTCCTAAATACGAGAGAATCAGACCTTAGAATTTAACGTCATCCATATTCAGATTTCTGTTTGAGTATTAATATTATGACTAACATCTAGTCTCAAATTTTATTATTATAAGAGAAACAATCATCAAAATTTATGTCCAAGTTTATGTATATAAACTCTAATAAATATAAATTAAAGTCAAGAAAATAAAATTAGATTCTTAATTTTCAGGAAAAAGGTAGTATAACATTGTCCACACTGATATGCTATGTTTGTTTGAATAAAATATGCTTAGAATCAAATTATTTGTCTTAATTTAACACTATTTTAGATTATTTTATCTCATTATAGAAGATCAATAGTCCTTTAAATAGTCATATGAATTTTCTTTTGTCGTTTCTAATACTATTTATGATGGACTATATAATCCCATGATAAATGTGAAATTAATAGTCTCGTCATTTTAAATTATCAAATAACTTTATGAGACTAATAATTTCACATTAAAGAACTAACAGTCCTTCTTCAAAAGATTAAATAATCAAAATTAATATTAAATTAAAATAAATAATTCAATCTCAAATATATTTTTTACAAGCAAATCTGACCATAATAAATAGATTCGAATAGTAGTGAACTTCTGGTTCATCAGAAGATTAAAATGCTTTTTAATGAGACACGGACTGGGCTTCTCTTTGGTTTGGATCTTTTTGCCCAATTGATTTATTGTGTCTTTAATTTTTTAAGATATTCAGCTTGAGCTACGCCGAACTAGTAAGTCTTCCCCATAATTAATTAGTCACGTGATTGGGGGACCGACCAAGGGCACGTATTAATACGTAATGAATAACTAAAGAGTATTAATATATGCACACTGATAATTGTACACTTAAATAATAAATATATTAAAGAGATTATATTATTCTTATATATCTAAAATAAATTATCCATTTTACCTTAATTTTATTATATAACATATTTATAAGATATGTTTATACGTTTTTATTCAAAATTTAAATTTCAACCGTATATAGAATTAAACTACTTTTTTAAATCTGTTATCCTTTTGTAGTTTCACTAAATAGCATTATTTGTTTATTTGAGATATTTTAAAACACAATTTATGAAAATTTTGAATCAAAAATTAAAACACAAAATAAAATTATAAGGGTAAACCTTGGTTTTCTTAAGATATGATATATAATTTAACATGCTATTTTATTAAAGCTATAATATAGTTTATTAGTCTATCTAATTAAAAAAATTATTTTGACTTAGAATAAATTTACAAAAATTTAAAATTCAAAGAAAATAGAAAATTATTCAAATTTTTTTAAAAATAAAATAAAATAAACAAATGATAAATATGTTAGTTGGGTTCTTATTAATTCTTTGATATAGCACACCAATTAATATATATATATATATATATATATATATATATATATATATATATATATATAGGGCAATGATTCATTGCATCTATTTGCTATAGATTAATAATAGGCAAATACCATTTCTACCTTCCATTACAACTATGAATGGCCTAGATTTAAAATCACATCTCGCCATCCGCTAGAATTGCTAGCAGATGATATTAAAATAATCTACATCCAATTATGCCCCTGAAGGCCAAGTAATTCTAAAAAAATATTCTATAAAATGCAGGGGTTTTGAATGTGATGTGATGCTCGTTCATCTTACCGATTCAACCATTCAGATCAAAACAAACGCACTGACCGATTCAATCATTCAGCTCTAAATAAACACTCTCACACTCCCTTAGAGTACTAAAGATAAATTTGATATATATTTTTCAACTAGCTGGGTCCCGTGCCTCCGGCACTGTATGGGCAGTGAGATTTATCTCAAACTTAGAACGGCCCAGATGATTTATTAAGTGAGCGGGAAATTCAAAATCATTATTAGATAGATTAGATAGATAGATGTATTTTATTAGATAGATGTATGGACGGTGGGATTTATCTCAAACTTTGGACGGCCCAGATGATTTATTGATTGAGCGGAAAATTCAAAATCATTTGTATTTTATTAGATAGACTAGCTGGGTCCCATGCCTCCGGCACTGTATTATGGGCAGTGAGATTTATCTTAGCCCAGATGATTTATTAAGTGAGCGAAAAATTCAAAATCATTATTAGATAGATTAGATAGATAGATGTATTTTATTAGATAGATGTATAGACGGTAAGATTTATCTCAAACTTTGGACGGCCCAGATGATTTATTGAGTGAACGAAAAATTCAAAATCATTTATATTTTATTAGATAGATTTTTATCTTCTACTTTTATTTTTCTTAATTTATATGAAAATTATATTTAATTATCGATTAAAACACCCGACTGACTTCTGGTTTGCATTAGGTTGCGGTCCAAGTACATAGCAAGGACCATATCTATGAATGTATCTACTAAAAAACAGAGAAACCCATATAATATTAATATCAGTCTCCCTAAAGTAAACGCCGATAAATGCGTTTTATTTGATGAGAAAACAACCTGCTACGCTACATGCTTGCTAGTAGCATTTGAAAATGAAAAGAAAAAACAAAAAGCCAACATTTAACCTACCTGCATTGAAATTTGAAGCAACAGGACAAAAGTTGATATCAAGTCCTCATCCACCAATACCATAATGCATTACTACACCTCCTCCTCATCCACAATAACAAAAAAAATATGAAAAGACTACCTTGTCCTTCTTTAAAAGGACTAAAATTGTCTTACCCTAAAATGTGTAATAAATCTTTATAATCCGTTTGATAAGAGTATTGACTTTTTGAAATGAATTTTACGACATTTTTCACGTGCAAAATGGTTATGAATGTATTTAATTTTGAATACCCTAAATTATCAAACAAATAGAACTAATTGAATCGCATTAAAACTTAAATGAGCACATCAATTTTTAATTCAAAAAATAATAACACGTAGTACTATATTTTAAAACAAATGGAGTATCAATTTTCACTCATCAAGACAATATTTCTCGAGTTTAATTTTATTTATTTAATTTTGAATACCCTAAATTATCAAACAAATAAAACTAATTGAATCGCATTAAAACTTAAATGAGCACATCAATTTTTAATTCAAAAAATAATAACACATAGTACTATATTTTAAAACAAATGGAGTATCAATTTTCACTCATCAAGACAATATTTCTCGAGTTTAATTTTATTTATTAAGGAATATGTACCATATAGTATGATGCGTGAAAATGTACCATACACCATCTTTTTTTAGCTAAATTCCTAAATTGCACCACTTGTAAAATTTTGTAAATAGGACTCTTACCATACACCATCTCATTATGATGTACAAAAAAACAGAAGAAAAAGGGAATTTTTATAATTGAATTGTTCATCTATATAGAAATCCAACATGGCTATGATATTGGATCACATAATCAAATAAAAAAACACACCTTATGATGGACTTAAAGACCAGAAAAAAATGTCTTTCAAGATATATGAGAGAGAGAGAGAGAGCACATGTATTCACGTGGAAACAGGTATTTACAGAGGTCACTCAATTATAGAAAGAGCAATTATTTGTATATTCGACTACTGGAAAGAGGCATCAATAGGCTGTATTTTGGCTTCAGCAGATATGTAGAACCTAGAATTTTATGGTCCACCATTGATATCTCATCAAATTAATATCTCACCAAACTAATTAATTATTTAGCCACAATCACAAAATTAACTTGTTCCTTGGCATTCGGCAGAGACCTTAAGATATCGATTTCCCATATAGCAAAGGGAATCGGGGATAAGACCGAATACAACTTTTCGGGAGGTTGATGTAAAATAGTATTGTTCAGCTGACACTTTGTACATCGTCTGACGAATTCTTTGGCTTCCGTGTAGATGGTCGGCCAGTAATACCCCTGCCTCAAAATTTTATGTGTCAGTGACTTTGCTCCCATGTGATCCCCACAGCCCCCTTCATGTACCTCCCGAAAAGTATAATCTGCCTCTGATGGAGTTAGGCATTTGAGCAGTGGGGAGCTAAAGGCCCTTCGGTAAAGATCGCCATTAATGAGGACGAAGTTTGAGCTTCGATGTTTGATTTGTCTTGCTAGGATTCGGTCCGAAGGGAGGGTCCCATCTGCCAAATAGGAGATGTACGGCGTAAGTCAACAGTCAAGTCGGTCCAAAGCTAACACTTCTGTCTTCGGAACACTGGGCCTTTCTAGAACCTCCAGGTATACCGATCCGTTGAAGGAGCTTGCTTCGGTGGTTGCCAATCTCGCTAGGGCATCTGCTATTGTATTATCTGACCGATCCACACCCTGACAACTGTGCGATGTGAAGTATGCGAGCTTATCCTTTACTTCGGCCAGATACTTTGACATTCTTGCCCCCCGAGCCTCATACTCACCCGACAACTGCTTGACCACCAGCTGCGAATCACTGTAGATGACCAACTTCTGTACCTCCAAGCTCCGGGCCAACCATATTCCTGCTAGGATGGCCTCATACTCTGCTTCGTTGTTCGTGGCCTTGAACCCAAATCGAATAGCCTGCTGTACATTGAACCCTTCGGGACTTGTCAGAATAACCCTTGCTCTACTGACGTCTGAAGTTGCTGATCCATCCACGTATAAAGTTCATGAAGTCTGCCTTTGTTGGGTTTCGGCCACTATACTTACGTCTGACTCTGTAAAGGTACATTCTACCACGAAAACTGCCAAGGCCTGCCCTTTGATTGCCGTCCGGGGATGGTATTCTATTGCAAACTGTGTTAATTCCATCGCCTAAGCTGTCAACCGACCTGATACCTCTGGCTTATGCAAAATCTTATTTAACAGCTGATCCGTGTATACCACTATTAACCAACCCTGGAAATAGTGCATGAGCTTCCAGCTGGCAATTATTAAGGCATAGGCGAACTTTTCTAGGTTCGGGTATCAGATCTCTGCGTCCCGAAGTACGTGGCTGACGTAGTATACCGAGAACTTCTTTCCTCCCTTATCACGTACCAGTGCTGCCCCTATTGCCATCGGGCTCGCAACCAAATATAAATATAAAGGTTCCGAAGGGATCGGTTTCATCAATAGTGGCGCCGAATTCAGATATCTCTTGATCCCTTGGAACGCGTCTTCGCATTCTAAAGTCCACTGGAAGCTCTTATCATTCTTCGGACCCTTAAGAGTGTCAAAAAAGGATAGACATCTTTCGGCTGACCTTGACACAAATCTCCGAAGGGCCGCTATCCGGCCCGTCAACCTCTGTACATCTTTGTATGTCTTTGGAGATTTCATGTCTAAGATCGCCGCATTTTTTTCCGGGTTGGCTTCGATTCCCCTGTTACTGACCAAGTATCCCAAAAATTTTCCTGAACCCAAACCGAAGGTACATTTGGTCGAGTTCAGTCTCAGTTTGTGCTTCCTTACCGTTTCGAAGCAGTCCTCTAGGTCTTCCAAATGATCCCAGACTGACATGCTTTTCACGATCATGTCGTCCACGTACACTTCCATACTCCGGCCCAACTGCTTTTTGAATACAAAGTTCATCATCCGTTGATAAGCAATCCGAATGTCATCTTCCGAAACGCATATATAGCCCGATGAGTGATGAAGCTAGTCTTTGGGATACCATCCTTGTGCATCGAGATTTGGTGATATCCCGAGAAAGCGTCCATGAAACTCAACATTCCATACCCCGAAGTGGCATCAATCAACTGGTCTATGTTGGGTAGAGGATAGAAATCTTTTGGGATAGTCGATGCACAACCTCCACTTCCCATTTTGCTTCTAAACCAAAACCACATTCGCCAGCCATTCGGGATAGTCGATCTCGAAGATGAATCCTGCCTCCAACAGTTTATCAATCTCTTCATCTATGATCCTGTAAGACCCCAACTTATTATTAATGAAATTTAATTTTCTCTATTTATTAATTTAAAATAGTAAGGGTTGATTTGATTAATGTGGATAGTTATAGGTAAAATACGCAAATATTTCAAAATAAGAAAGTGGTTATAAAATATTCATTGTTGTCAGGGAATATTCGTTTGGTCGTGGAATATTCTTGTTGTCGGGGAATATTTATACGACTGCGCAGTATTTTGTGGGCCCCATAACGGAAAGCGATTAGATGAAGAAAACGACAAGTATAAGTTGTTTATAAATAACGGCGTAGTTGTGACCGTTAATACTGTTGGAATACCCGGTGGTTAAAATACAGTAATACGCGTTGTTGCACAGTAGCACACGGTATTGCACCAATTATTGATTCTTACGTAAGAAGACACTACTCAATAATGGTTACAGTAATTACTGTTCAGCATTTTATTTTATTGATTCAATAATTACTGCGTTGATTTTTTTATATTACTGTTATTTCAATAATTGTCACTACACAGTATTTTTCATTATCGAAGCAATAATTCATATTATCTGAATAATATTATTAGATAACATTATTGGCAATGTCTAGAAAGTTCTATCTAAGGAGAGGTTTGGTCACCTAATTGCGCGCCAGTAAGGAGAAATTCTTATTGGAAAGTCCCCCTCTTTCCTGGGAACGGCCTTGTTGCCAGTACTGTGATTCTGTAATATTATTTGTGAATAATTAATTATTGATTTATATGATGAGAAAAATATTGATTTTATGTGGATATAGATGGAGAAAATTTTTAATGTGACAATTGTTGAAAATTATTATTTTATCATTTTCTGATAAAATAACTCATTTAAATATATTATTATATTTTAATAATATAATAATGATGATATTTTTAAGATGAATGTGGGATATTTGAGTATATGTGGAGGAGGAGTATTTTTGTTACCAAAAATATTTAAAGCATGTTTTATGTGTCGGTGGACCCCATTTCTTGACTGAAATTTGATTATAGCTTGTAAAATCGATCGTTTGTGGATTTCGGTTAATTTCTGTTTGGAATTTGGAAAAACTTTCTTCTGTAAAGTTGTAGAGAATTGAATTTCCTATAAAAACTCGCGAGATTCGAATTTTCAGACAAAAGGGCTATTTATTGTGAATTATTAAAGTTCCGAAGTTCTAAAATAATTGATTTTTGGAAGTTTTAAATAATTATTTTAAGAAAAACGTTTTTCTTACTTTTTTCTAGAAGGTTAGCATGTGCGAATTGCTGAAATTCAGATTACAAGGAGTACGTATAATATTTTTATAAATATTAATATTTTATTAAATTTTCTGCTTTGGTGTTCTAAGCAATTTCCTATAAATAGAGTGCTTAGGTTAGAATTGAAAATCACACCAGAAACTGAAGTTTTCTCTCTCTATATTATTGAGCGTATTCTTGTGAGTATTTTGAGTATACTTTGAGTATTGCTATACGGTGCAAGTTCAAGTCATAGCCTATATCCGGTGTTTCAACTAGAAGTACTGTCTTTCGAGGTAAGGGATGTTATTTTATTCAAAAATGATATTATTTCTTCAATATCATTATGTTGAATTATTGGTTGGAAATTTTTATCAAATTTGGAACTGTTTCATGTCGAGGTTACTATTCATGAGTTACTATTCACGAGTTACTATTCATGAAGCATGATGATGTTTTTTGTGAAATTTCTATCTTTTGGTGTCGGAGTTACTATTCACGTATACGACACTATTCACGTATACAACACTATTCACGAATACGGCACTATTCACCGAAAAATGAAATTTCTTCTTTTTGTCCAAAATATCTATTTTGGATACTATCTTTGATTGGATCTATGTTTTAATCATTCTTGAATTTTACCCCACTCTGGTTATTTATAAAGTATTTTTGAATGAGAATTGTTTAAAGTACGAATCCTTAATATTTGTTCTTTTGTTTCATTGGATTCGTTTCCTTTAAAATATTTTTCATCATCTTCAGTCCTAAATGATGAAATTACTGAATATCTTTGGCCTGTAGTGCAAAGATGAATGATTTCTTGATGAATATCTTTGGCCCGTAGTGCAAAGATGAACAGGTGTTGAGATGAACATGACCGACTGATTAATATCTTTGGCCCGTAGTGCAAAGATGAATAGGTGTTTAGATGAACATGACCAACTGATGAATATCTTTGGCCTGTAGTGCAAAGATGAATATTTGATTCCAGATATATATTGATTGATGTTACAGGGATAAAATATCGACGATAAACTTTTAAATTCATATATAGAAGATAGTAGTTTGCATTCTCTACTTAACTCTTCTAATGAATTGTTGTTTCCGCTGCAGTTGTTGATTTAAAACTGATTGTCTATTGTATTTTATTAAATTTTTCCTTGTTGGAGACTAACGATAATTTATTGTATATTATCTTAGTCATAATATTCTTTACTGGGCTAGTTGAGCTCACCCTTTTCCTTTTTGTTCCATTTTTCTTCTCAGGAGGCGAGAATGTAGCGAGTACTAGTCGGGGTATGGAATGAAGGTTCTAGAGAGAGTTGTTTAGTAGTCCTCACCATTTTTGTAAAATAATGTATCAATAATTATGATGGGGATTTATTTGCGTGTGGATATTGTCTAGACGACAATATCTGTATTTAAACTCACAGTTTATATGTTGTAATAATAAAGTTGTAGTTATTTCTGTACCATGTATTTGACGACTTAGAATGGGTTAGATGGAATGGACCTATTTTGGGGGGCGTCATAGATCCTCTGTCTTTCCGGGGCGAAGATCCTTATTTTCTGTATCACCGATTTTCTCTTCAGGTCTGTATGTAGCCTATCCAGTGCCACCGATTCGCTTACCCTGGGCATGTCGCTAGGTTCCCATGCGAAGACATCGGCATAAACCCGGAGTAAATCCACCAGACCAATTCGCAACAGTTCCGTTAATCCTGCCCCAATTTTGATCAGTTTTTCCATATTCCCTGGTATCAATTCCACATCTTTTATCTCTTCTGTCGGCAGTGCCATGGGTTCAGTGTTGCTCTCAGTGAATGGCTCTATCTCGATGGCCATTGTCTGTTTCTGTTTGCTGAACCCAACCCCTGAGGAAATCAAAATATTTCGATAACACCTTCGGGCAATGTCCAAATCACCTTTTACCTCCCCGATCCCGTTCGGTGTCGGAAACTTGATTTTGAAGTGAGGTATAGACGTCACTGCCTGCAATGCTGCTAATGTCGGCCTACCCAATATGGCGTTGTAGGCCGAATCCACTTGTACTACAAAATTTTTTACCATTATTTCTGCTTCCTGACTGGTAGCTCTATCGTACCTGACACATGCACCGGGTCGCCACTGAAACCGTACAACGGACCTTCTCCTCCCAATTCCATTTTCTTTCCTCCTAGATCCATCCTCTGATAGGCATGCGTGTAGAGTATATCGACCGAGGACCCGTTGTCGATCATCATCTTTTTCATATCTACTGGCCCGACTTGTGCCGTTATTACCAGTGCCCCGTCATGTGGTTCGATGTGGTCGGTAGGACAGTCTTCGTCCGAGAAGGAGATGGATACTCCTGAATATGCCCAATCCCTTCTGGGCGATGAACCAGCTACCGCCAACACGGCATCGAGATGACCGCTCTTCTTCCTTCCGATTACACTCCCTACCGACCCATCCGAAATCACATCAATCACCCCTCGGGCTTGTGGGTGCGATTGCGGCTGTGTTTTCCGTGTTGGTTCCCTGTTCTCCTCTCGGGGGGCTTCCGAACCTTCTCGTCCGATGACATACTGCACCAGTTGCCCATTCTGGACGTTCTTCTCTATCAGATCTTTCAGGTTGTTGCACTCCTCCGTCGTATGCCCCCGACTCTAATAATATGCACAATACTTGTTTCGACCCCTCTTCCCAGGCTTCGGGATCGCTTGGCACGGTTCGAAAAAGGGCTTGTTTCGCATCTCCTCCAGTATTTTAGCCCGATCCGTGTTGAGTGCGGTGTAGACTTTGTTGACATTTTTATTGGGGAATGGTAGTCGTCCACTGCCCAAACCTCTCCCAGTATAGCTTCTCTTACCATAGTTATCTGACCTCCCCTGACTGTCTAACTTCTGAAAATTCTGTTTATCTCGATCCCTGGGTTTCTCGTAGGATTGAGAGTGGGGTTTGAAGATTCCCATCGCCTCTTCTATTGCTATATGTCCCTCGGCTCGGTGGAAAGCTTCTGTCAAGTCTGCCGGAGGGTTGATCACCAAATCCTTCATCAACTTTTTTGACTTCCCGATGTCCAAGCCAGTCGTGAAGAAGCCCAAAACTTGTGGGGAGTTTAATTCTACTATCGACCCCACAGCCTCTCGGAACCTCTTGACGTATTGCCCCAGACTTTCATCTGACTTCTGTCTGACCTGCATGAGGGAAGCTGTGATTTTTTCCCGCCTCTTATTACTCCCGAATCAAGCATGAAATTTCTCCTGAAGATCATTCTACGAATTAATTAATCCCGTCGCCAAGGTTCCCATCCACTCTCGGGCGCTCTTCTTCAGAGTGGTCACGAACATGTGACACTTGGCCGCATCAGAATTGTCGTAATATGTCGTCAGTTTATCATACCCGTCTAAGTGGTCATACGGATCCCCCATCCCGTCGTAGGTCTCCATCGAGGGCATCTTCTTTTTGGAGTATGCTGTCTCCTGATTGATTTCTGGCGAGAAAGACGACCCTATGTAGGCTGAAGGCATCCCCGTCGAATTATTTGCCAACAGTAATTTTTCCAATTATGCCACCCTTCGAGCGAGGGGGTCGGACTCTCCTTTATGGGGGGACGATCGGGTTCTGTCCCTCCCATGTTCAGGAGTCGCGTCCCTCCTCCTCTGCCCTGATCTGCCTGGATGTTCTGATCGTCGCTCTGCTGATCGGCTCCTCTTCTGGCTTCGGCCATCCCTCGAGCAGCTTCGGTACCTATTCCTTTCCATATCCGCCTCTCCCCGTCGGGGTGACTGAGATCGGCTTCGATGCCTACGCCTCTTTGAGGATGCCTCCTGTTCTCCGGTCATTTTAGCCATCTGCTGTTCGAGCTGCTCTTGCTGGAGGCGTAGGGCCATCACGGCATCCTTGTTCTGCTGCATCTTTTTCTGCAGAATAAATTCACTCTGATCTCAACTGCCCTCGCCTCGGCTTTTTCCATGCACCTCAAGCCCCCGTGAGTGATTCTCGTCGGCCCGACTAGCCTAGTTGGGGGTACGCTGGCCGTCGTAAAGTTTTCGCCGAGGGGAAGGAGGCGGTTCCACCTGATCTCCCTGGATTCTGGAACCCAATTTGTCCTTGACCGACCCCCTCACCTGGGTGGTCTGGTGTGTTTTAGCCTTTACGTGGTCAGAGACAGCATACTCCACGCTCGCCATAGCCTCTTATCTGAAAAGTCTGACTGTGATTGTAAGAACACTAAAAGCCCTCCTTCTAGCGCCAATGTTAACGCCAAGTTTCACCGGCACGTTCAATCACAGAATCTACGCGCTAGAACCTGCACAATAACAGATCACACAGAAGCTTGACGGCTTGTGCCGCTGGGGGATAGCTCCGGTGTGAGAATAAGTACAGGCCGTTACAAGGTTTAACAATGGAGGCTAAGTGTTTAGTGCTCAAAAGTAGGTATTACCTGTTAATTGTGACCTTGGCCTTATATTTATAATGATCTCACCACCTTAGAATCCTCCTCCCAGTCGGATTAGGACTCCTAGTCATGGTAGTTACCATAACTTGGGTCCAACACAGTCTCCTTAAAAGGTGCAAGTGGAATCCAATCCAACCACTACCTTTGGAGTTACCTTATTCAACTACGGCTAGGATCCTGAACTCTGCACGCAGAAAAGCCCACTGTGCAGGCCCAAACAACCCCACCATCAGGTCTGGGCTTCAGCCCAAATGACTTGAAGACCCGACCTCGAACACCACACGACATGGTAAGGCTCCGGCCCGAAGGGCTCGGATACCGAACCTGGGGACACCTACTAAGATGAGGCCCCGGCCCAAAAGGACTCGGACACCAACCCGAACAGCTCCAACTTCTCTATGGGCTTCAGCTCAATGGTTTCCTAAAGCCCTTCTAATGTCAGGCCTTCGGCCCACGTGAAGGTCGATAAAATACTCCCGAACAAACAAATATGTAGAACCTAGAATTTTATGGTCCACCATTGATATCTCATCAAATTAATATCTCATGAAACTAATTAACTCTTTAGTATCGGCTACCGATGGCTTCACCTCACCACAGTATGTACACTAACACTAGTACTACTAGTAAGGCTGTAAAATGAGCAAACAGTTTGGGTTCGATTCGTACTCGCTCGACTAAAAATTTGATTCGAGCTCGACTCAAAATATAAATGATTCAAATATGACCAAATTTTAAAGTTCGATAAATTACTTAAACCTTCTCAAATTAGAAAATTCAAAATGCTCAGGCTCAATTCGAGATCGTGCTCGACTCGGTAGCTAAACGAGCCTCAATCAAATCTTATTTTATACTCGATAAATTTTATGAATTAAATCTAAACAACTCAATACTCGACTCGGTTCAGTTCATTTACACCCTTAACTACTAGCAAACCAATTCCCTTCGTCCACTCACCGCCAAAATATAAATGCCACTGCCATTACTACTACAACTAATGTTACCTACTACTGCTATGTTTCGTACAATCTAGTAATCAACAGAAGTTAAATGTCAAACCTTTACTTAGAACAGTGGCTCCTTAATTCGCTCTTCGTTTTTGTTCTTTTATAAAACTCAATCTCTTATAATTAATTGAATTCTAAGATCTTATGGTTTATGAATCTGAATCATGGTCCTCCAAGATCTTGGCAACGGCTATATATATATATATATATATATATATATATATATATATGGAAAATGAGTGCGTGTTAAATTCATATAAGCTTATAAGCTTGTGTGTGTCCTGCACTTAAAATGATGTAGTTTTGGCTGAAAATTGGTGAAATGTCAAAATAATCATTAATAATGAAGATTGTGAAATATATATATATATATATATATATATATATATATATATATATATATATATAATAAAATACAAATAATTTTGAATTTCTCGCTCTCTTAATAAATCATTTAGGCCGTCCAAAGTTTGGGATAAATCCCACCGTTCATACATTTATCTAATAAAATACATCTATCTATCTAATAATCTAATAATAATTTAATAATCTATCTAATAAAATACAAATGATTTTGAATTTCCCGCTCTCTTAATAAATCATCTAGGCCGTCCAAAGTTTGGGATAAATCCCACCGTTCATACATCTATCTAATAAAATACATCTATCTATCTAATAATCTAATAATAATTTAATAAAATACAAATGACTTTAAATTTTCCGCTCACTCAATAAATTATTTTGGTCGTTCAAAGTTTGAGATAAATCATATTGTCCATACAGTACCGGAGGCACGGGACCCAGCTAGTATATATATATATATATATACATGCCACATGTGACATGCCTGCAGTAAGCAAAAGTTTTGTGGTATAGATACTTGTCTTACGGTATACATAAACAACAAAAAAGAGGTTCTTACTCTTTAACTGGAAATAAATAATATTTCTGTTATTTTAGTTCTGACTACTGTTTTAAGTTCGATCTAACCAATAAATTATGGAATTTAACTTTTTGACACCCTATGGCATGCATATCTAACTCCCGAAGTACAACTGAGATTTAACAAAATGGAAGCCTTATTGCATCTCTCTGACTTCCTACTTCACAGTTCTAGAAATAATTAGCTTTGCCACTAATAAGTTAAGAAGCAAACCAAAAAGTTCAGCATTGTTTGAAAACCCAACAAGGTGAGTGGGACTTGAACATAGAAGATTTGGAAGCATAGATTTGACCAAAGATGTTCAAATCAGCAAGATGGAGAAGCGAGAAGAACAAGATCAAAGCCGTTTTCGAATTGCAATTTCAGGCAACTCAGGTAATATAGTAGAAATATTGAATTTTCTGCTACTTAATCCAATTGGATCTGGTATATATAGTTTAATGTTGAAGAAAAATGCTTGATTAATTTGACACATAATGAGTGAAAAAGTAGATAAATTGTAACGTCACCTGGTTTTCTGCATCACACTGCTTTCAGGTGCCACAGCTAAAAGGAAAAAAGAAGCTGATGATATCTCTGATTCCAGAAAGTGTTGGGAAACCAACCGTAAAACAGAGAGCCTCCATTGTAGAAGGAACCTGTTCCTGGGAAAGTCCTATTTATGAAACAGTAAAGTTGATCAGGGAGCCAAAGACAGGAAACTTTAAAGAGAACATTTACTATTTCATTGTGTCAACAGTAAGAAATTGATCCAAGTATTAACTTTATCTCCGTTTCTTCTTGTAGAGCATGTATAAATGAACTGTAATATTTTCAATTTCTTTCAGGGATCATCAAAATCAGGTTTTCTGGGAGAGATTTCACTGGATTTTGCAGATTATGCAGAGGCAACACAACCATTGCTAGTCTCTTTGCCTCTAAATTTTTCGAATTCTGGTGTAATCTTGCATGTAAGCCCTCTCTCTCTCTCTAACTCTCACGAGATCATTTTCATGTTATTTAACATCACTATGTGAGAAAATTCACAAAGAAATTATATTTCACTTGCAATGCATCAGTAGAATGTATATCCCTTCCAAAACTCACACAAGTTATATTGGGACAGATTGGCATTCAGAAGATGCAAGGAACTGACGATCGAAGGTGACATAAATTTAATCAGTCATTCTGACGAACTTCCTTCATTTTTTATCGGTCTAATATCTAGCTATTTCCCATGTTCCGAGTATTTCAGAGATGTTGAAGAAAATGAAGCACTAAGGACAATATCACGGGATAGAAACTTGCAGACCCAACTTGTTGATTGCAACACATATGGAAACAATGACCTCAATTTTCTCGAAGTAAGGTCTCAATTCTCAAAGCACCTACCATCAGTATTTTCTTTTGTCCCTAGACTTCCTAAAGGGTTAATATAAAGCCAATGAACAAATGACCTGCTATATAATAAGCAGGACATATAGATTAGTTGAAAGCTGGCTATTAAAGCTTCTACTATTATTGCCCAGGATGAGGACTTACAAATATCATCTCCTGATGATGAACGAAATATCAGCTTCAAAGATCCTCAATTGGAGAATACTACTATTCCTCAGGACTTTGCACCTGTCAGATGGAACTCTATTCCACAGAAGAAGACGGAGGATGAGGTGCCAACAGAAAAACAAGTGCGTCAACGATCCAACACAGATTGGTCAGTGGGTTCTGCTTCAGATAGAAGTATGGTTGACTCCACAAACAGCCTGGGGGAGAACTTTCCCAGAGACAAGTCGATGGAATCATCAAATGACTCCATTGAAATACTGAAAAATGAAATTTGTATGAGGGATAGGCAGGCAGAATTATCAGAACTGGAACTGCAGTCTCTTCGGAAGCAAATTGTCAAGGAGAGCAAAAGGGGACAGGAGTTATCAAGACAAAATGTTAGCCTTAAAGAGGAGTACGTTGCACTCAAAACAGAATACAAACAGCTTAAGTCCTCAAAGAAATGTATCAATGAGGCAGAGCTAAGGGATCCATCTGATGATACAATGCAGCAGCTTAAACGTGAGAAGGACTTGAATAAAAAACTGCGGTTGCGACTGTATGAGACTGAAGACTCAAACTCCGAATTGATTCTTGTGGTGAGTGACCTTAACAGAAAGCTAGAACAAAAGAATACAGAAATACATCATCTTTCTAGCACAGTAAAGGCCACTCAAAATGTTAAAGAAGATGCCTCAAGAACCTCCATATACGATATGGATCAGGAGAAAGATGAGCAAGCACCAGAAGAGCTAAATAATGAGGATAACAATGCAAAGGAAGAAGACTTGTTGAAGCAGATCACAGACTTATACGGTGAAATAGAGGTGTACAGGAAAGATAAGGAAGAGCTAAAGATGCATATTGAAGATCTTGTCATGGACTACGATGTTTTAAAACAGGAAAACCACAATATCAACTCCAGGTTAAAGCAAAATCAGATAGAACAGATGAAGATGCAGAGTGAATACTCAGGTTCTTTGGCTACTATAGAAGAGTTTAAACTTCAGGTGGATATATTGGAGAAACAAATCAATAAGCAGGTCTTGGAATTCTCCAAATCCCTAAATACAATGAATGAACTTGAGTCCCAGGTTAAGAGCTTAGAGAAAGAACTGGAGAAACAGGCTCGAGATTTTGAAGATGATCTGGAATCCATGACTCAAGCCAAAGTCGAGCAGGAGCAGAGAGCCATCCGAGCAGAGGAGGCCTTGAGAAAGACGAGATGGAGTAATGCTAATGCTGCTGAGCACCTTCAGGATGAATTTAGAAGGCTTTCTGTGGATATGGCAACCAAACTCCATGAAAATGAGAGGTTATCCATGAAAACAGTGGCAGAAGCTAACGGTTTGCGTCTGCAGAAAAGTGATTTGGAAGATATGCTCCAGAAAGCTAACAGAGAGCTTGGACTGTTGAAACAACAGTATGAAGGAAAAGTGCAAGAGCTTTTAAACCGAACAAATCAGCAAGCAAAACAAATAGAGCAGATATCACAAGAACTTGAAGCCAGGCACAACCAAATCGAAAGCTTTCAGAAACATGAAGAGGAAATAAAAATTCTGAAATGCGAGAAAACCGATTGCCAGGAAGAGGAAGAGCAGAAAGGAAATGTGAAAATTGAGATGGAACAATTGAAGAAAGAAAGAGAAGAACTGGAACGACAGTTCACATCAGCAACAAAGGAAATAGAAATGTTAAAGGAGGAATTAAGTGCCTTCAGAACTTTGAAGGATGAAAAGGAGATTTCAGCAGGGACTTCGAAATCAGAAATGGAAAATCTAAGTATTCAGTATAATGAGTTGAAACATTGTATGCTTCAAATCGACTTGGAGAAAGGAACCCTGAGAAAACAGATTTTTGAGTTAGAGGGTGAACTGAAAAAAAAGGATGAGGTTATCACCAACATGGATAAAAAAATCCAGAGCAATGGAGAACATGCTGCAAATCCAGACACAAGAGGAATGACTTTCAAAGATGCCATATCAGCCCTATTTCCTTACCCCGCTAAGAACACCATCAGTTTGACCGAGAAAATGAAATCACTTGAGGTAAACATTTGATTCCAAATATAACTATGCAAGACATAATCTGCAAAGTGTGAGATATAGAAGAAAAATAGTAACTTACTACACTAAACTCTTCAACAGACATAATGGCATGGGCTAAACTCTTCTACAAAGTAGCTTACTACACTAAAGTGTGCAAAAACTTTATACATTATGCTATCACAGGTTATTACTCCTATTATACTAGCTAACCTTACTAGACACTTGTTTTTTAGGTAATGAACAAAATACTTGGTTTTGTGAATTCACGTGTGAATTACATCTGCCAGAAACTAGGACTGTAGGCAGCTACACTAGAAAATGTCAATTATCAGATTATATAACTAATTGGTGAAAGGGTATAACTTACTAATATGCACAGTAAACTCTTGATTGGAAGATTCTTACAAGCAGTACATAAAAACAGACTTTAAATTTGTATAGACAGAGAACCAAGATGTACTATTAACCCAGAAAATACAAAATACTCCCTCCATCCCAACTCCAAATTTAAGTGAGAATGTTTGACCAGAACATAGTCGGAGAAGAGTAAATCACTAATTTTGAGTTATGAGTGATTAGGATAGAATGAGAGCACTTTTCAGAACATCAAAGCTTTAATTTTGAGATAGGAGTGGTTAGGATAGAATGAGAGCACTTTTCAGAACATCCCAAAAATAAAGAAACAAACTTCAATTGGATTGGAGGGAGATTAATTAAGATAGAAATATTTGAAAATGATTCTCAACCTACTTATAATTATTTAAGATGACAATCATAAAAAGATACTGCACAAATTCTTTTGTAAATGGGAAAGGCGGGAATCAAGAACATCCTCCAGCTCTCTGTTTTTTTTCTTTCTTTCTTTTTTTTCCTCCTGTTTTTTTTCCACAACTCCAGCTCTCAGAATTTTGTTCCGCTTATTCAGAATGAATGCCTGGCCAAACCTCTAGAGAAACCCACAATGTCGAGTCTCAGCAAGGTAAGCTTGAATTTTTTTTCCAGATTTCTTGACTTGTATTAACATAACATCCATTGATCAGGTAGTAATTCAGGAACCACTAATAATTGGTTTACAGGAGGCTGGACATGCTACAGATACAAGAGTACGTGTTAGCAAGCTTGAAAGAGGAGAAAGCATACGAGAAAATTTACAACACTCAGAGATAAGACCTACTGCAGCCACATCGAGGCAAAATGAAGTTGTCAGAATTGCAGTCAAAAGGTGTGTATGTAGGCTTATGTTGAATATAACTTCACATCATTTTACCTCAATTTACTGTGCTTTGCATCATTTTATTCGTTTATGTTAAAATGATGAATGACTTAAGAACTCTGAATTCTCTCCCTTCTTCACAGTGGAATAAAAACTTTATCAGACGGAGAGCTCAAAGTGCCCACTTGTGATCCAAGTGATACTTTTGGTCTTACCAAATTATTAGATACTTTTGATCTTACCAAATTATTAGATGAAGTTGCATCACTAAAGGAAAAAAATCAGCATATGGAAGGTGAGCTAAAAGAAATGCAAGACAAATACTCGGAAATTAGTCTCAAATTTGCAGAGGTAGAAGGTGAAAGGCAACAACTTGTAATGTCCCTACGTAATCTGAAAAATGGAAAGAAGAAATAGCATTTCTGCAACACGTTGGCTGCCTCCAAGTGTAACCTTATGTTGGGTGAGGCACCTAGATGAAGCTAGCAGGTAGGATCAAGTCACACCAGATTTTGTTCCAGAAAATGCACATCACAACCTTTGTTTGCCATTTATACTCTTGTTGTTCATATTACCTCAAGAATTTGAATGTACTCCAATGGAAAATCATTTCACAAGCCATTCAGGAAAATTCTTTTCCATCACACAGATAAATAAAATCAATGAAAGTCATAAAAGGTTTCCTCATCAGCATTGCAAGCTAACAGTAATGAAGATGAATCTTATTGCTTGCACTTTCTATTTTAAAATGGTAGGGGCTTAATTTTTTGGAAAGAAAACAGATGCAAAAGTGGGGAACCAAAAAGTTACTAAAAAAACATAGGAAATTCGAACTAAAAAAAAAAGCAATGAAGGTCATAGTGTTAGTATCAGAAAACATAAAAAACAATTTTTTTGAATGAATCAATTGATGTTATAATATATTATATTTATATATATAGGAGCTGATTCATAACAAATGATAGATGGGAGCATTATTCCATCCATACATCTCCCGACGTCCATAGCAGCATCCAACAGCTCAAATTTTAAAAAATATATTGGCTTGTAGAAGGGATAAAAATAGGGAAATTACTAAAATACCACCTGTTTATATATTAAATAAACTCCTTCCGCCCCTTAGAGGACCGGAAGGCATTTCATGCCAGTTATTTCAATGGAACCAAAATATCCAAGGGTTGAAGCACTTCTTGTACTCATGCCACTCGAGATCTTCTAAGTCACCATCGTCATAAACTACACTATACCAACCAGCTGCTTCGTCAAACTCAATCACTTCTAAACATCCCTTCCTACCAACCATTCGCCCAAAATTGTGTTTGTATGTGATTTGTGTTTGCTTATTGTCTCACAATGAACAAGATTTCCATCGCTAAGAACTATGGAAGGCACCCCGTTAATAAAGAGACTGGATTGTCCTAATTCCTACCGACCTTCTAAGGGGCGGCAGGAGTTTAGTAATATATGGATTGGGGGTATTTTAGTAATTCCTACTTCCGCCCATGGATGCTTCTATGGATGATGGGAGATGTATTAAATGGAATAGTGTTCCCATCTAGCATTTGCTATGGATCAACTCCCTTATATACCAAGATACGAAGAGTGAGAGAGTAACCAAAAACGCCTCTATATCAACATTGAAAGCAACTAATATCATGAGGAGGGTGGGAGGATGATAGACTCCATGGCACGCTTGCGTGAGGTGGTCGTCGTCCGAATCATTTCTAGCACAGTTGTTGGGTGAATTGCTTGCAACACCTTAACCTATCGTCTATATGTAGACGGTAATCTTGGTACAATTGCTCGCGTTCAGAAATCTGCGTTGAATGGACACCAACGACACCTTGACCCCTCGCTTATATTGAAGTGGTAATCTCAGTACAATCGACAATTGATGCGGTAGAAGACGCCACACACAACTATGAATTGTTGTATGATAAGTCAAATTGAATATCAAAGAAATAACTAAGAATTACTTTTAAATTCTTCAAAGAACCAAAAGTAGAGAATAACCTCACAAATATATTGAATAATGAATAATGTGTTTGATTACATCAACTTGGACCTCTATTTATACTACTCAAAACAATCCAAATCCTAATAACAATAGGAACAAATTATTTTAATCCTAATAAGAATTACAAACCATAACCCTAATTTCTACAACGAAATAGAAATCAATTTGGAAAAGAAATTCATATTTCTATAAAACAATAGAAACCTTATTTAGAAAGTAAATCTAAACTGGAAAGAAATTCTAATTATAATAGAATTTGATAAGTATCTGGAAAACAAATCCCTAAAAACTAGGCTAATAGAATCTGCCTAATATTTTAAGGAAAAAAATCTTTTTCCTAAAATTCCAAAATCCTTGCCACGTTAGGATCTTTTGCCGCGTGAAACTTGCTTATTTCCTTTGCATATAATCTGATTGTGTAAAGTTATAAAGGCCCACGTAATATTGGCTACATGTGAATAACTTGCTGATCAGGATTGTATCAGAGGAGAGGACATGAACACAACACTGCGCAATCAAAATATCAATCTTAATTATCTTAATTAAGGTTGAGCTTGTAAAGGTTCATACTTTAGTCAAACTTTCTGTAGAAAATCTACTGTATTCACAGCTTCTGTACAAGTAAAATTCTTTGAGGCAAACCGAGGAGTACAGATGTGATGAATCACGTAAAGCATATCAAAATCCCAATTAAAAAATACACCGAGTACGTGCTGCAAACCAGTTATGGCATGCTCACTGAGTACAGAAACTACTATCAAGAATATGCTATACCTACTCACAATATATGGAATAAAAAAACTGTAACAAGATTATGTTGATTTGAATTACATGCTATATCATTCGCAGTATTAGAATGTCTTTTGAGAGTTTGAGCACTCTTATTACCCCAAACCAGCTTACCTGGGCATCCACTTTTACTTGTTGCAAAAGATAGTGTTTGTACTCTGTAGTTGATTAATGTTCAATTCTAATAAACAAACTATAAATCATACAAAGAGGAGTTTACAAAACACAACTGCCTTGCTCTCTTATCGACTGGAGGTGTCTAAATTTTAATTTTCTTATGTTTAATCTTCTCGAAGTGTATACATCAAATACCAATCTCAGCACTTAAAAAACTAAAGTTACTTGCACAATCTTCCATCGACATCACAATTTAGCATAACTGAACCATTTTTAGCAAAAGCTGCATAACTGAATGAGAAAACCAGAAAACAGACAAAAACCTCAATTTCCAAATAAAAACTGCATCTGAAATCCCCCTAATTTGACACAGGCGTTCATTAATCAGAAATTATAAAACAACGGAATTATACTATATATTAGGTTCCAAAAGTGATATCTAATCATCAAATCAACTTATGGAGTGACAAAAGAACAAAGAAATAATCTGGAGAAATTAGAAGGTACAGCAAATCAAAAGCTATATTTGATCGAACTCATAATTTACCTCAGAAAAGCTAGATTCTCGAGAGCAAGACTAATCAACATGAATAGAATGAGGATGTAACACCCCAGTCCCACATCGAAAGATAAGGGGAAAATTTGTCTGCATATAAGGAATTAAGTAACTACCAATAGTACCTTCAAGTCATGACCTTTTGGGAGCCTGTGGTGGGCTAGATGACCCAAGAAGATACTATTGGGCCAGTGGTTTGAGGCCTTATCTGGATGGATTTGATTCGATTCGGACTTGGGATTTGACCCAAGATTTGTTCCGGACTCGGGATTTGACCCGGGTTGTTTCATATGGTATCAGAGCCGACTCTCGAAAGCTCGGGTCGGGTCATCCGATCGGGTTGCCGGAGGTGGGGACACGAAGGCTGGTGGTATTATCCCACAATGGAGAGATGAAGGTCCGGAGGTGGGGACACGAAGCCAGCCGGTATTATCCCACAATGGCTAGAGAGGCAAAGATCTTTGGGCCGTGTGTGTGATCGGTTCTGACGAGTTTGTAACACCCCAGTCCCACATCGAAAGATAAGGGGAAAATTTGTCTGCATATAAGGAATTAAGTAACTACCAATAGTACCTTCAAGTCATGACCTTTTGGGAGCCTGTGGTGGGCTAGATGACCCAAGAAGATACTATTGGGCCAGTGGTTTGAGGCCTTATCTGGATGGATTTGATTCGATTCGGACTTGGGATTTGACCCAAGATTTGTTCCGGACTCGGGATTTGACCCGGGTTGTTTCAGAGGAAGAACGTCGGAATAACGCTATCGAACGGTACTTTGTCGATTTGGAGGCTGAGGAATTTTCCTAGGGTTTCCATCGGGGCGGAGTCCAAAGAATTCGATGTTCAGAAATCTAGTTCGCACGCCACGTAGAAGTGGAACTGATGCTCTTTGCAGAGACATCACTTTTTATTCTTTTAAAAACCAACAGATTGGCGCCATTTATCAGTTTATTCTCCCTCCGCCGCTCAAAAAAAATGGAAGAAGAGAAATTCGTTTGATTTATTTATTTTTTAATTAACTTTACAAAATTCTAAAAAAAAAATTGTTTAATTTTAGTTCATATAATAGTTAATATTTAAACTACTTCAAAAGTATGACTAAATATGAAAATATTATTTCAAAAATTAAAATATTTTTTTTATATAATTTGAATATTCGTTTGGTCGTAGAATATTATTACTGTCGGGGATATATTCGTACGACGGCGCAGCCTTGTGTGGGTCACATAACGGAAAGCGATTGGATGCAGAAAATGACAAGTATAAGTTGTTTATAAATAACGGCGTAATTGTTACCGTTAATACTGTTGGAATACTCGGTGGTTAAAACACAGTAGCACACGGTATTGCACCAATTATTGATTCTTACGTAAGAAGGCACTACTCAATAATTTTTACAGTAATTATTGTTCAATATTTTATTTTATTGATTCAATAATTGCTACGTTGATATTTTATATTATTGTTGTTTCAATAATTGTCACTACACAGTATTTTCTATTATCAGATCAATAATTCATATTATTTGAATAATATTATTAGATAGCATTATTGACAATGTCTAGAAAGTTCTGTCTAAGGAGAGGTTTGGTCATCTAATTGAGCGCCAGTAATGAGAAATCTTTATTGGAAAGCCCCCTCTTTTCTGGAAACGGCCTGATTGTCAGTATTGTGATTCTGTAATATTATTTGTGAATAATTAATTATTGATTTATATAATAAGAAAAATATTTATTTTATGTGGATATAGATGGAAAAAAAAAATAATGTGACAATTGTTGAAAATTAATATTTTATCTTTTCTAGTAAAATAATTTATTTAAATATATTATTATATTATAATAATATAATAATTATGATATTTTTACAATGAATGTGTGATATATGAATAAATGAGGAGGAAGAGTATTTTTGTTACAAAAATTGTTTAAAGCATGTTAAACATGTTTGTGGGTTCATTTCTTAACTGAAATTTGATTATAGCCTGTAAAATCGTCCGTTTGTGAATTTCGGTCAACTTCTGCTTGGAAATTAGAAAAACTTAAACTTATAAAGTTGTAGAGAATTGAATTTCTTATGGAATGGACATAAGATTCGAATTTTTCTGATAAAAGAGCTATTTATTATGAGGTATTGAAGTTTCAGAATAATTAATTTTTGAAGTTTAATTATTTTTAATAAGAAAAATGTTTTTTTACACTTGGGTGGGCCCCCACATGAATGGTAAGCATGCTGAATTCAATTTTCTTGGTGTGCGTAGGAAAAAATTTAAACAATATTATTATTTTATTAATTTTTCTGCTTTGGTGTTCTAAGCAATTTCCTATAAATAGAGTGCTTAGATTAGAATTGAAAATTACACCAGAAACTAAAGATTCCTCTCTCTATATTATCGAGCGTATTCTTGTGAGTATTTTGATACTTTGAGTGTTGCTATACGGTGCAAGTTCCCTTCAGCACTATATTCAGTATTCCAATCATAAGTACCGTCTTTTTGAGGTAAGGGATGTTATTTTTTAAAAAAATAATATTATTTTTTTAATATCATTATGTCAGAATATTGGTAAGATTTTTCTTGTAAAATTCTTATCTTTTAGTGTCGGGGTTACTATTCACGTATACAACACTATTCACGTATACGGTACTATTCACGAATACGACACTATCACAGAAAAATTAAATTTTTATTTTTTGTCCAAAATATATATTATGGATACTAGTTTTAATTGTATCCATGTTTTGGTCTTCATTCTTAAATTTTACTCCACTATAGTTATTTATGAAGTATTTTTGAACTTGAATTGTTTAAAGTACGAATCCTTAATATTTACTCTTTTGTTTCACTAGATTCGTTTTCTTTAAAATATTTTTCATCATCCTCAGTCCTAAATGATGATATTACTGAATATCTTTGGCCTGTAGTACAAAGATGGTTGATTTTCTTATGAATATCTTTGGCTCGTAGTGCAAAGATGTACAGGTGTTGAGATGAACATGACCAACTGATGAATATCTTTGACCTGTAGTGCAAAGATGAATATTTGATTCAAGGTGTATATTGATTGATGTTACACAGATAAAATATTGATGATGGACTTTTAAATTCATAGATAATAGTAGATTTCATTCTCTACGTAACTCTTCTATGAATTATTATTTCCGCTGCGAATAATGATCTGAAACTTGTTGTCTATTATATTCTATCAGATTTTTTCCTGTTGAAGACTAATGATAATTTGTTATATATTATCTTAGTCATAATATTCTTTACTCGGCTAGTTGAGCTCACCCTTTTTCTTTTTGTTTCATTTTTCTTCTCAGGAGGCAAGAATGTAGAGAGTTCTAGTCGGGGTATGGAATGATGGTTCTAGAAAGTTATTTCAGTAGTCCTCACTATTTTTGTAAAATAGTATATCAATAATTGTAATGAGAACTTATTTGAGTGTGGATATTGTCTAGAAGATAATATTTGTATTTAAACTCACAGTTTATGTGTTGTCGTATTTTGCACGACAATTGTATTAATAAAGTTGTAGTTATTTCTGTACCATATATTTTTGACGACTCAGAATGGGTGGTGATACCTATTTTGGGGGCGTCACATTATCTTTGTTTGACGAGGAGATGATTTACTCACAATTAACATTTTGAAATAACTAGTAAAAATGTCTTCAAAATAACAATTTGTGAATAACATATTAACTTTAGAAATGTTAGATTTCCTTCACTAATTACATATTGTGATTTTTTTTAATTTATCGATAAAAAATTTATTCGACAATACTACTATTAAATAATCAAATCAATGCAAATTAAAATATTTTTAAAATTATTTATTAATTTGTAATCAACATCAAATAAAATATTATATTATATAAATAATCAATTGTATAATCCACAACTAAATATGTAATAATCAAGTAACAAAACGTACAAAGTTTGTAATCAAAATAAATGTAGATGTCCCAAAGGTCATAGTACCTAAAATATTTAATCATTAATACAAGTAAAGAGGTAAGAAAAAACAAACTATAAAAACTTTGTAGCTTTGTCATGTTAAGTTCTCTTTTCATTGTCATAATTTTCTTCAACGCAAGGTTGGCCTTGTAAACTTCAGTCTGTCAAAGAAAAAAAAACATTAAAACTTAAAATATTTGAATGAAAATAATATGACAAAAGATTTAACATTCAAAAAAATTAAGAAGCGATTCCACAAGATCTCTGTCTCACATGAATAGTAAATGTGTCACACTTATGTGAGAAAAAATTTGTGAAAATATTTTTGTGCGTACAAATATCAATACCCTAATTAAATAAAAAATATTATTAAACGATAAAAGATGAGAGTTTGGTACCTATATATATATATACATTTTAATCATGTAAACAAATAAATGTGCAATAAAATATAATTATAAGTTATCATTATGCCTTTTGGAAGTTTGGTTCCTATGTATATGTATATTTTTTTTTGCCTCCTTTAAATTTAACTCTTCTATTAATCTGTTCACTTAAATTTATTAATTTATATATTTGTCCCTATCATTATACCTATATAAAAAAAATAACAGAGACAGTTACCTATGATGTCGATATGCCCCTGCCCCGAATGATTATTATATTATTTTATATTCTCTTTTTGTATTTAATCTTTTATCACTAAAGCATTATCTCTATAGTCACAACATATAATTTTGTAATTATGTCAAAATGTCTTCAATATACTGATTACTGAATATACTAATGCTACGTTTGGATCGACGGAATAAAAGGGAGAATGGAATGAATCATTCCATTGGAATGATAAAAATGTTGTTTGGTTTGTTTATTCCAACGGAATAATGTATTCCTCCTAGAATGATAGTTAACTTAAAATTTTAATTTTCATTCTTTGAGCGGTGGCCAGGAATAAATCATTCCATCCATTATTTTTAAGTAATTGACAAATATACCCCTAAAAATATAATAGGGATTTTTTACATATTCATTCAATTCGATCGATCTGGGAACGACGAGAGAGAAGGGGCCGAGATTTGATACCCCCCACGCACCTACCCCCAGTCCCACCCCACCTCTTACCCACCTACCCACCTAGACCACCCCATCCCACTCACCCCACTCTACCCTACCCCACTCTACCCCCACCTACCCATCCACCTATCCCACTCCACCCCACACCATCTACCCCAGCCCACCTACCCCCACCTACCCCACCCAACCTACCCCATTCCACCCCATTCCATCTACCCACCCCACCCCACATACCCCGACCACCTACTAACCTACCCCACCCAGCCACCCCAATCCACCTACCCTACCTATCAACCCACCCACCCCACCTACCCCCACCTCTACCAACCTACCCCCACCCACCTACCCCAACTACCCACCCCACCCCACTCCACCCCTACCAACCTACCCCACTCCACCTACCTCACCCACCCTACTCCCACCTACCCACCCCACCCTACCCCCATGTACCCCACCCCCACCTCACCCTACCCCTACTTACCCCCACCCAACCACTTACCCCACCTACCCCACTTACCCCACCCACCCCACGCCACCCCACCCCACCCCACCCCACCCCATCTATCCCCACCCCTACCAACCTACCTCACCCACCCCACCCCACCTACCCCCACTCTTACCCCACCCCTTACCCACCTACCCACTTACCCCACCCCACCCCACATCACCTACCCCACTCCACCCCACCCCATCCCACCCCACTTACCCCACCCCATCCCACCCCACCTACCCACGCTAAACCCCTATCAACCTACCCCCATTCAGCCACCCCAACCCACCTACTCTACCGACTAACCCACCCCACCTACCCCCACCCCTACCAATCTACCCCCACCCAGCCATCCCAACCCATCTACCCTACCTACCAACCCACCCCACCTACCCCATCTACCCCCACCCCTACCAACCTACCCCCACCCAGCCACCCCAACCCACCTACCCTATCTATCAACCCACCCTACCCCACCTACCCCACCCCCTACCAACCTACCCTACCACCTACTCCACCTACCCCACCTACCCCCACCCCTACCAACCTACCCCCACCCAGTCACCCCAACCCACCTACCCTACCTACCAACTCACCCCACCCCACATACCCCAATTACCCCCACCTCCTACCAACTCAGCCCCACCCAGCCATCCCAATCCACCTACCCACCCACCCCACCAACCCCACCTACCCCACCCCACCCCACCCCTCCCACCCCTCCCCTCCCCTCCCCTCCCCTCCCCTTTATTTCTAAGAATGAAATATGTGTTAAATTTTTAATATAAATTGAATTTAAGTTAAATTCGAACATTTGAGGGTATTTAGGTCACTTTTCAATTATTTATTTCATTCTTAGATGTATTCCTAACATCAACCAAACATGTACATGGAATATTAAAAAATCATTTCATTCCCTTCCTTATTCCATTCCCTCATCTATTCCATTCCCTACTCTATTACATTCCTTCAATCCAAACGTAGTATAAGATGTTAATATTCAAACAAAAATCAACAACCAAGTAAAAGTTAACCAAATTATAAGCTATAACGTATCCATAATCAATAATAACTATATTTAATAATTTAAGAAAGAATCTTAAATTGAATTAATGTGGTTGATCATTAATAGGGTGGCACGGGGTATAGGGCTCGGGTCCGGGCTATCCTAATATTTTGGATTTTTTTTCAAGCCTATGAAAGTTTTTGATATTCTTACTTTAGGCCCCCAAAATTACTTAAAATAATTTAATAGAAAATTATCAAATTTTGACTATGAAAATAAACATAAATTTATCCAAATAAAGCTTTAAATTAAGGACTCAATAATATTTTTTTGGGTCATCTTACAAATCTCGAATTCAGAACAAATTTTGAGTCAAATCAAACAGGCTCACTTAAAAGGTTATGACTAAATGTATTATTGTTAATTAGTAACTTAATTCTTTATACACAGATAAATTTTTTCAATATACTGGAAATTTATAGGTCATCACAAAAAAGTGAAAGTACCTCCACAATAGAGATAAGTCATGTGTATGTGTTGAGAAATTACCAAAAGTTTTTATTGAATATCATGTAAAATACATGTATTGGCATAGGATGAAGGAAACTATATATATATAGTAATTAAAAGCAAGGTTTTCAAACTCGGATCGGACTGCCGGTCGAACCTGAAAAAACCGGACTCGGTTCACTCAATGGTCCGGTTAGGACCACTAAACCACTTCTGCCGGTGAACCGGCGGTTGAACCAATGAACCAGTGACCGGTTCACGGGTTTGACCGATTCTCTCCTTAAAGATTAAAAAAAAAATATTACAGATTTTATTATATTTTAGTAATTTAGTTGAGACTTTGTTTGATATTTTACATATTTTTGCATTCATTTAATCAAAAACTTGAACTTGTGGTTGAATTTCGGAATTTGAATGTATCTTAGAGATGTTTAGTTTTTTTTTTTGTAGATAAATTGATTAATTTTACATATTTACTAAATATTATATACAATAAATAATAATAATTAATATAATTAATTATTTATTATTTATTACATATTAATGACGTCACTGGGTCAATAATGGTCCGACCACTAGTTGGACCAGTAACCCATCCACCCAGTAACTTTTTCAATTCGATGACCGGTCTGGGTTTAAAAACCTTGATTAAAAGTTTGATGAAATGATGCTTATTTCTTGTCCTCTTTTTTCTCTTCCTTTTTTTCCTCTTTATTCTCATCTTTTTTCTCCTCTTTCTTTTCTTCTTTCTTCTCTTCTTTGGCCGGACCAACTGATATGATATCAACCTTTCCAACTTTCTTCAACTTCTTCACCACTGCCACTGTATCCATTTCTCCTATCACTGTTATTTTTTGTTCCTTTAAATCCGTTGTTATTGAATCAACTCCTGTTTAATCAAATATACCAGCAGCTAAAATAAATTAGCATCAAATCCTTAATTTCTTTTAAAGAATAAATAAATAAATTTAAAAACGTACCGCCAATAATCGAATAATAATCTCGTATAAATTCTTAACTTAACCGTTTCTCATATTAATTCCAATAAATTAATTCTTTACTATGATGACAGGCTCAAAGCTAAAAAATCAAGAATTTGGTCGATCAAACGGATAAGTTTGATAGATAAAAAGAAGCAGCAGTAGATGAAACATATTAATATAAATATGAAAAACAAACAATTCTAATCATATATATATATATATATATATATATTTAAAAATTTTAATTAATTTTTATGTATATATGTACCATATATATCAGCAGCAGCTTCAATGGCTTTCTGCTTTGTCTTTTCATCGGTCATGGTCAGAACCTTCAACACCACCTTCTGCTATAATTGAAAAGAGGAGAGGAAAAAAAATAGAAATTATTATTTGGTAAGCATGCATATGCAAATATATGGAATTGGAAAATGTTTAACCAGCAAAAATTGTAAAATGATGATGATTATTCCTATATACCTGAGCCATTTGAAGAGGAGTATATATGGAATATGAACAATGAAAGGAAGAGAAATTTTGAGTTTTTATGAGGATGGCAATGAGAGGACGCAACTAATAAATTGACACACATACACATCTATCTAACAAAATACAATTAATTTTGATTTTTCCGCTTACTCTAATAAATTATTTCGATCGTCTAAAATTTGGGATAAATTCCACCGTCCATATAGTGCCGGAGTCACGGGACACGGTTAGTATATAATATAACATAAATAATTGCATATTAATTTAGGTAACAGAAGATTCAAGGCGGAGTCAGAATTTTTTTTAAATAAAAGTTGGACAAGCTGCTTTTACCATGTGTAGATTATGGATTAACCTCTAATCTTTAGCCCAAAATAAGGCAATAAAATATATTATTATTGTAATTATTAAAATTCAGACTCTTTTAAAGCACCTCTATTATTGTGCTTTTATAATAATAATATCGTGTTGTCCACCAAATTGAAACATTAGACACCGAAATATGTAACTAGAAGGGTCAAATGATCCTTTCAACGTTTATTAGATATATTTTTCCAATACCGAATGATGTCAAGACAGGACCCGCCGGGAAAATGTTGGAATACAAGTGGGGTGGGGACTCAGCCAAATGTAACAATTGAAAGAAAATCAATGGTCTAAATTGAATGAAACAGACGATGTGGTCGGTCAAGTTGGGTTAGCCAGACTCTGACCTTTGTACAAAAAGGGTGGTTCAATTCTGCTTTACTTTATCCAGAGATTCTCTATTTTTCCAAAAAGTTGTAACCTACAGATAGAAAAAGTACCCAATGCCATTTAAAACTTCTACACGAATATGGGACTTCAGTTGTTATCAGGGATTGCGTTAGTATGAAATAAACTTGATGATAAGTTAACTTCATGTTTAATACAGTGCTGACATACAGATTGAAAAGTTATCTTTTCGTTTACTTGTCAATACTGTATTGATCATAAAGTGAACTTTTCATGAAATTAACTTCAGTCTAACCACTCTAGATAATCTCATAATTCTTGCTAAATCCTACTTTGTATGTTTTATTTAAGCACACGTATTTGTATTGTTTTATATTTTGTTTAATTATATAAAATACAAAACTTGCATACCAAGTTTTATCAAATTTGCTTTTAAAAGTATTTCAGGTCAACAATCCTCCTATAATAATATGGATTCGGTTACCATGAAGTTAACTTCATGATAAATTAGTCAATTGATCAATACAGTATTGACACGCATAGAGAGATAACCTCCCGCCTGCGTGTTGACACTGTATTGGTCAATTCACCAAAGTTAACTTCATGCTAACAACTTCCTTATGAGGGCAGATTCCCTGTCCCCCATGTATTCCCACACTTAAATTTTGACACATGTCATTTTATTTAATTTTAGAATTAATTAGTGTTAAGTAAGAGATTATGTGTCAAAATTTAAGTGGAGTGACACAAAGAGACACGAAATTTAGGGACAGAGGATATACTCTCCTTTTTTATAATATAATATGGTAAATAATGAGTATTGAAGACTATTGTAGAAATAATTTCAATGAATTATTTGTAATATCAAATTGAAAATGAAATTTATTTTATTAATAAAAAATTGAAGATTATGTAAGCACTCGCGTGCCCAAGTAGGTATATAGTCCTAGCGTATACTACATATCATGTACCTCATCGTCCACGTTTACATTTGTTAAAAACAATTAAAAAATTAAATGTCTATAAATGGAGTAAGCATCACCAAAATATTCCCCACAAATACGAAAACAGAACTAAAACTCACACCATATGCAATTAATTAAACAGCAGGGCAAAACTCATCCATGATGCCTATCCATACATAACTATGCTACAAAATGCCTAACCATGATGCAAACAATATAATAATATAATATACTTAATTCATCAACCAACACAAATTAAATTTCAATCTTTTTCATCAAAATAATACATTGAAAAGCATAGGATAAATAAAAAAATATTTATATATTAATTAATACAACACTTGCAATCGATCACATGATATTGCAGGCGTGCGGATTTTCGTCGCTAAAGAGTGAAGCGACGGCTTCGTCTGAGGCCACGGCAACTGAATAGAGTGCAGGAGTATGGAAGAAAGAATGTATACCGCCCGGGGCAACATTTCTTGATGTGTCATAGTAATGGTTTGTAATGTGGGTAGGCTACTTGTAAAATGATGAAAAATGCGAGTATCCTCCTGGATATGGCCATGGCTCGGCTGCTTTTATGGCCATGAGCACCTTTTTTTCCTCCAGTGCATACCCCCTTACTGTAATTTTCTGAGTTTCCATGTCAATTTCTATTTCTTCCACTCCTGTGAATAATACATAGTAAGGGCCACATTACGGTAATGTAGATAACTATAGTTTGTAATATGGTGTTGTAACAATATCTTTAATTACAAGTGTCCAATAAAATTATAGGAAAATGATATTTTCACATGATTCTCTTTTACATGTACATACAATAGGTCACACCTTCATGTGAGAAGAAGTCATGTAAGAATATTAAAAACACGTGAAAATAGTGATGCTCATAAAATATTGAGATCAAAACACAAAAATTGATTAATGACTTTGGGCTTTATATTGCTTAGCCAAAGAAGTAAAAGCCTTTTAGGCTCAAACGTGAGTAGAGAAAAACCTCATAAAAGAGGAACGTACAATAACGTTATACTTATACCGGAATGTTAACTCAAGTCTTTGCCATTCAGTCCAATCAATCAATATATCAATCACTCACACAATCCATACATCAATACAAAAATATAATTAAATAAAGTAGTTTTTCTTTTATCTACTCAGTTGAATATATATATATATATATATATATATATATATATATATATATATAATTTTACTGACATGCAATGTATGTTTTACCCCAGTTGACATGCAGTGTAATAATACCTTAATATTACTACATATATTGTAATTTAGCTTTCACTTTTGGATATATGAAAAAGATGTTATAATATTATGTCTGTTATCTTTCCCGATTTATGAATCTAGTATAAAGTTATCTCATTCAACTTACTGTAATACATTATAAACAAGACTCTAACTACACGCTAAGTTAAACATTGATTCAGTATTAGCTAATATAGATATATCATTGATTCATATATCATTTTTAAATCTTATTCCATATGTGATTTTTAAAAGCATATCCGTACTTTGCAAGGGACGTAAAGATTGTAAATTTTGAAATGCAAGTCGTAAACTAACCAAAGATTTAAATTCAGTATTAGCTAATATAGATACGTAATCAGCTTTAGCATGGCTGCTTAGCAGTTTCGGATACAACATGATACAAAATTTCATTTAATGTAGAACTTAAATCATCAATTGTAATTCAAAAATTGGTTCTTCAGTCACAATTTAGTGACATGATTGTGAAACAATATATATATAATACCTCCTATTTATGTTGATTTGTCGTTTATCAAATACATAATTTTATGGAGGACTTTTTTATTTATATTTTGAAAGAAACAACCGTTGAACGAGTTTAATTATCTACACCATATATATATCTTTCGGATCCGGTTAACATGAGGTGAACTCTCTACTTTTATACCCGATAGAGTGTTGATACACAGAGCTGGCCCTGGGGCAGGTCTACCAGGGCGACCGCCCAGGGCCCAAAGCTGAGGAGGGCCCAAATTTTTTTAAAAATTATGTATATGTGTATAAAAAAATAAAAAAATAAATATAAAATATAATATAAAACAAATCAATAAATTAATATGGAGAATCAAAATAGACTCTTAGCCACAAAAAAAAAGAAAGAAAAAACCCTTTAACCCTCTCAGTTCATATTTGATTCACAGTTTAAGTGTAAAATTTAAAATATTCTGTATTAACTAACGAGAATAAATATTTGTTTTACGGTTTAACTGCAAAATAAGGCATACTTAATTAAAAAGCTGTTTATATTACACATCTCTATATCATAGATGCTAACAACTTAAGAAAACACAAAAGTCATATTTTGATTTTTGATTATGAGTTTTAATATTATATTTATTATTCCCTCCGTAATATGATAAAAAATTTAGTTGACTTTTTATGTATATTAAAAATATAAAAAATAAAAAAATTTATCCATTTTTAAAATCTCATTTAATTGTATAATTTATTGTACATAATTAATGATATTTCATAAATATGCATTTAAAATAAAAATACGACAATTGAACTTAATATGTGGCCATGGCAGGGGTAAAACTGCTCTCGAGATAGTAATTAACCTTTAACAAAAAGATATTAAAGTGAATTTTATATAGTTATATATAAACAAACTAGTACTAATATATAGTGAATTTTATATAGTTATATAGTGTAAATTATGTGTCTTGTGTTGAATACACCTTCAAAAAAGTCACAATCCGTACCAAATAGAATTATTTTGTAACAATCGTTGTATATGTAGATATGTAATAATCCTAGATATTTTTAAAAGTTAAATAAATTATATTAATTTTAAAAAATTAGATTTGATTATATATTTTGAAAGTAATTTATAATACTATTAGAATTTTAATTGATTGAGATATGTAGTTAATGTAGGTAATTAGAATTATTGTTAATTATAGATTATTTTATTATTTTTAATATTTATTATTATTACTATTTTTGGTGTAGCAAGATTTTGCAAATAAATAATAAATAAATAAAGGAAGAAGCCTGTTGCTCGGCCCGACCCGGGCCACAGGCCTCATAATTTCAGTCCGTCAAAATCCGGGTCATTTTGGACGCAGCCCGAGCCCGGTCCGCCAGCCCGTTTGCCACCTCTAAAAGGGGCACACTTGAAATTTTTTGTCCTGGGTCTTATAAAACCCAGGACCGGCTCTGTTGATACACACACGAGAGGGTGATCTCTCCGCATGCGTATCAACACTATATTGGATATGGAATGAATTTACCACTCCCATATCTTTCTAAACAAGTTTTATCTAAAGAAAATGTAGAACATTACAGAAATAATAAGACGACTAAAAATGTAGAAAAAGAAGAAGAAAAATTAAAGGCACCTTTGAGTTTGAGCAAAGCTTTTCTAAGTTTAGCAGCACATCCTTCACAATCAAGATTTGGAACCCTCACCTCCACGCCCTGCACCACCACATATATACATATATATATAATGCTTTTAGGTTCATGCCCATTGCTGCTTCTATATATATATATATATATATATGTAACATGTATTCTCACAAATATATATCATTCACACTCACACTGACACACACACACACACATATATATATATATATAGAGAGAGAGAGAGAGAGAAAGAGGGAGGGAGGAGAGGCTTACAGACATAGCTTGCAGTAGAGTAATGGAGGTTGTAAACTTTGGCCAAGATAAGAAGAGCGCCTAGCTAGCTGTCTCACTCTATATTTACACACACACACACTCTCTCTCTCTCTCTCCATATACAAAGAGTTGTGCATAAATATTAGAAAATGATTGTATAATATTAAATATAATATTAATTATTTATATTATTCTTGTATTAGAAGAAAAAAATATTATTTATTGGGCAAAAAATAGTAAGAGAACAAAAATTATATTTAATACTTGGGATAATATTGGAAATTAAATAATTAATGATTACTAAATTTTCAAACGTCTTATATTATCTAAGTGACAAAAATACTTCTCTAAAACGATTTATATTAATGGATCGATATAGTAGTATTTTAGGATGTCCAAATTAAATGTATATTTATCTTAATTAATTATAATTTGTCTATAATATCCCGTATTTATTGTCATTGAAATAATTAAATTTTGAGTCCAGAACAAAAGGTCATGATTGAAGGTACTATTGTTAGTAATTTAATTTTTTTATATACAGACAAATTTTTTTCGATGTAGAACTGGAGTGTTATCGTCATATTTATATTTTTTGTGTCTATTTATAAAACATCACTAAGGTTGTGTTTGATAAATTTGAGAATTAAGATCTGAATGATTATGATGTCTTAATAGATTAGATCATCTGAATGGTTATGAGGTCTAAATCTAAAAAATTGTTTGATAACTAAAAAGTAAGTTGTCTCTTAATGACACTATTTTACCATTTTAAAGGATAAAATTTTATTTAATAATTTTAAATATTCAATTTAATAAAAATGAGTGCATAATATTGTTTAATATATTTATATAAAAAAAATTAGCAAAAAAAATTCATTAAGAGGTACCTCTTAATTATTAAGATTTCATTTTCTGTCTTACCGATTAAGAGGTATTCAGAGGTAACAAAAAACAAAACAAACAGCATCATGCCTCTTAGCGAATAAGAGGCAGTCCATTAAGAGGTAATCAGATGTAAACAAACAGCACCTAAGTATGTGTAGAAAATAATACAATTAAATAAAAATTTAAATGTAAATAATTTTATCATTTTATCTTTTCTGTTAATATACATACAAAATTTAGAAATTTTTTTTTGCCGAGTTGGTATATGAGAGGCGGAGGCATAGACTAGGAAACTGTGACTACTTACTAGTATTATGATAAGGGGAGTACTTACGACTTTACGAGAGCGAGCGTTGGGTTTTGAAATTCGAAAATGAAATGAGCACGCATGGACTAGGAAACTGTGACTTTTTAGTTTTCCCCCGACCCCCCAACGCCCACACCCCAACACCCCCACATCCCACACCCCACACCCCACACCCCACCCTCAAACAATCCAATATTTTCTTTATCGCAAAGATTACACTTAAAATATTACTTATTAATCTCAAAAATTTTATTTATTTTTAAATTTAAGTTTAAGACTTTTAATTCAGAGATTATAAAATAATTTAATATGATAATTATTTAATATCATGTTCTATCAGGTATTATAATTACTACCATTTATAATTAAAAAATTTAGACAAAAATTAACATTAATCTTTTTTTAAAGTGACTGGTGGGTCATGATATTTCATTTATTGGGACGAATGGTCTGGGCCTATTTATTTGGTTAGCTCATCAAGTCATCGTTAATGGACCTTAAAGTTATTGGGTCTAGTCTTTCTACAATCCTTGTTAAGTCCTTAATCAGGTCGGATCAGTGGGTCGACCTATCATATATTTAAATATTTATTACTTTGACCTGCAATGATGAAAGGGAGAGGGTTGTTGACCAAAGGTTTGCAGATCATTAATGTGGATGAGATTATAGTCGGCCGGCGGTAGAAATAGTATGAAAAAGGTGACAGCCTGCATGCAGTCGGCAGGGATCACTGAGGAGTGGGGGGCTGTGTCTGACGGTAGTAGGTGGCACGGTAAACCGGGTCTGAGAGTATAACATAGTAAGAAAGTCTTCAAGCGAAAGGTACACACATAACTGATAATTTTATCTCTCTCAATACACTAGATATTTTATCCTCCATTGTTAACCTTGTGATCGCCTGTACTGACTCTCACGCCAGAGCTATCCCCCGACGGTCGAATCCATCAAGCTTTTGATGTTGTCATGTTTATTGTGCAGGATATAGACGCGTGTTACGTGATTGAGGCGCGTGGAAAGATCTTGGCGTCAACATTGACGCTAGAAGGAGGGCGTGTTCTAGTGTCTTGTAGTTTTCAATCACAAAACTTTATTTGTTCTACGTCAGAAAAGATGGTGAGGAGTAGAGCAGATACGCCGGAAGGATAACTGAAGGCTGTGAGCTCATCTGTCCAACACATTTCTGTTAAAGATCGTCTGGGTCCTTCGAAGAGTGTTCATGAGAGTAAGAGCACTGCTTCCAAACATGTTTCTAAGGGTTCTCGTTCGATAGCTCAAGGTGGAGCCAGACGGATGTTGGTGTTTGCTGATGATAAAGGTCGTGACCAAGATCGGAGGTAGGTGGAGGGTTCTCCACCTAGAACCCATCACCGAAGTGGTCGGGATGACAAAACTGCCAAGTTGACGAAGATGGCAGAAGAGGCAGATAAAGCTTTAGAGGTTCTTCTGTAGCAGAGGGAAGATATAGCTGTGCAGATGCTTCGGATGGCCGATCTGAAAGACGAGGTATCCACTTATGTTCAGTCCGGAAGGCTTAGTAGGCATAAGGATGTACAACATCGGGAGGAGAAAGAACTGGAGCATTCCGTGCATGTGTCTCGGGCTCAACCTCAGGAGAGAAGGAGATCAAGAAGCAGAACTCCTGAGGTATAAAAGAAAGCACTTGTTGTCATCGGCTTTCAAGGTCGAGATGGTGGAAGACAGAGGAGCCGGTCGAGAGATCATGTACTTGAGAATAGAAGGAGAGAGCACTAGCGTGAATATTCTCATCATGATGACATGGCCACACGCCGAAGTAGATCCAGAAGTCCATCAAGGGTCGTGGATTCTGGTGGAATGGGTCGATCTGCCCAGAAGCAGAAGGTTATTCCGAAAAAAGAGATCTCCTCGCAGCCAGAAGGTGTGAATTTCTTGGTGAAGGAGTTGAAGGAGCTCCGGAAGTAGTTGGCTGAGGTTCAACAAGTGAAAGATACCCCGGGAAAGAAGGCGTCCCCTTTTTCCTCGGACATTCTTAAGGAGAAGTCAGATACTACCAAGAAGTTGCCTCATATGAAAAGTTATGATGGGTCTGGAGACCCTTATGACCATAGCCAGGCGTTCGACCAGCTGATGGATTATTATGATTTCATCGATTCTGCCAAGTGCCATACGTTTGTTACAACGTTAAAGAAGGATGCAAGGCAGTGGATGAGGACTCTACCTGCAGACTCGATCTCGTCGTAGTTCGAGTTGTGTGACAAATTCCATACTCATTTCAGGAGCAACCGAAGAAGAGGAAAGCCCACAAGTTCTTTAGCACTGGTTCGACAGTTCATCAATGAGTCCTTGGGTCAGTATGTGAAGAGGTTCAGGGAAGCAGTTGGTCAGGTGGCAGACCTCAATGATCTTCAAGCTGTCGGGTTATTTCAGAATGGGTTGGATCTGGTAAAGTCTGAGAAGCTGGTGAAGACGCTGATGTTTCACCATCTGAAGAGCTTGGCCGAAGCTTTTGATAAAGCAGAGGGCTATATTGTGGTGGAGGAGGCTATGAATAGCCTGAAATGTCCTTCTTTGGACCGAATGAAGGAGGCAGATACTCCTAAGGCTGAAGGCGATCAGAAGAAGGTGGGAGGGTATAATGATCGGCCCGAGGGTAGCTCGAAGAAGTATAACAACTCATGGTGATAGTGTAGTAATCGACCACCTGCTCCTACCCCGAAGGTGAACAAGGTTTACATCAAACTGAATACGGATAGGTCGGTGATTTTGGATCAGATCAGGAACCAACCGTTCTTTGAGCCGCCTCGTGACGTTCTCAAGCCGGGACATGGCAATGCTCAAAAATATTGTGGCTATCATTAAGCTGCAGGTCACGATACTAATGAATGTTGTAATTTAAATGACTTCGTCGAGAGAAATGTTCAAAGCGGTTTATTAGTTCAGTATGTGGCCAGGAGGGACCAACAACAAGAGCAGCAGAATGTTGACCGTACCGTTCAGACGGTTCAAATGGTTCCACCCGTGCAACCTGCTCCAAATCAGCTACCAAGGCACATCGTTGATGTAATAATCGGTGGGACAACAGGAAAGTTGGTAGGAAAGAAAATGAGGGGATATCTGGATTCAGTCATGTCCGTGACGGGTGTTCCCCCGAAGACCGACAGACCATTTCCAGGGACAGTTATATATATCTTTCAGTAATGCAGATTATCCTTCAGAGCCCATTGAATCCCATAAAGGAGCCTTGGTGATCACATCACAAGTGGGTTCGGTGGATATAAAGCGAATGATGATTGACAACGGGTCTTCCGTTGATATTTTTTATGCCCACGCTTATCAGAGGATGCATCTTGATGGGCGAAATATGGAGGTCGGGCAGGAGGCCCCCTTATATGGCTTCAGCAATGATCTTGTCAAAGTGGCAGGAACTATTGAGCTACCAGTCATCTTCGGTACTGCTCCACAATAGGTAGAAATAACATATAAATTTTATGTTGTGTATGTAGATTCAGCCTACAACGCCATACTGGGTAGACCTACTCTGACAGCTCTCCCAGCTGTGACTTCCATCACTCACTTCAAGATCAAGTTCCCAACAGCAAATGGAGTTGGAAAGGAAGCAGGGGACTTGGATCTGGCCAGACGATGTTACAGGAATGCTGTGATTGCCTCGGGAGTAGGGGTCAGCAAGCAAAAGCAGACCATGGCGATAGAGATTGAGCCATTCACCGAGAGCAGTTCGGAGCCCTTGGTTATTCTTGCTGGAGAGACAGAGGAGATTGAGCTGGTTCTTGGGAAGAGAGACAAAATAGTGAAGATTGGTTCGGGTTTGCCGGAACCTCTCCGAATGAACCTTATGGAACTTCTTCGCTACTATGCGGACATCTTTGCATGGGAGCCACAAGACATGCCTGGAATCAGCCGAAAGATTTCCGAGCACCGACTGGATGTGGATCCATCAAAAAAACAAGTTCGATAGAAAAGGCGAATCTTTGCACCTGAACGACAGTGGATCATCGATGAGGAGATCGCAAAGCTGATAGCTGCTGACTTCATCTTTGAGATCGACTATCCGGAGTGGATGGAAAATGTAGTGTTGGTGCAGAAGCAGAATGGGAAGTGGCGAGTTTGCATCGACTACACGGACCCGAACAAAGCTTGCCCGAGGGACTTCTATCCTCTACCTTCACACTGATCAACTTATTGATGCGACTTCAGGGTATGCACTACTAAGCTTTATGGATGCTTTTTCAGGTTATCATCAAATATCTATGTGCAAGGAGGACATTCCGAAGACAACATTCATCACACACCGTTCGGTGTATGCCTATAAGAAGATGACCTTTGGCCTGATAAATGCTGGAGCCACTTACCAGAGAATGATGAACTTTGTCTTCCAAAAGCAGCTAAGAAAGAACATGGATGTATATGTTGATGACATGATAGTGAAGAGCATGATTGTTCAGAAACACTTGGACGATCTGGAGGAATGCTTTCAGACGTTTCGTCATCACAAGTTGAGGCTCAATCCTGCAAAGTGCACCTTCGGGCTCGGTGCAGGAAAGTTCCTGAGTTATCTGGTCAGTCAAAAGGGTATTGAAGTCAATCCAGAGAAGATCCAGGCCATACTAAATATGAAGACTCCTCAATCATTCAAAGATGTTCAGCGTCTGACCGGGAGGATTGCAGCTTTGAGGAGATTCATGTCCAAGTTGGCAGAGAGATGTTTGCCGTTCTTTGATACGTTGAAAGGACCGAAGAATGCGAAGACGTTCCAGTGGACTTCAGAGTGTGAAGATGCCTTTCAGGGCATAAAGACGTATTTATCTTCGGCTCCTTTATTGATGAAACCTGCTCTTGCTGAGACCTTATACTTATATCTGGCAGCTAGTTCGTTGGTAGTGGGGGGCCGTTTTGGTTCGAGAAGTGGGGGGAAAACAACATCCGGTCTATTATATCAATCATGTTCTAAGGGATGCTGAAATCAGGTACCCGAACATTGAAAAATGTGTCTTTACTTTAATAATTGCTAGTCGAAAGCTCAGGCAATATTTTTAAGGTCAGCTCCTGGTCATCTACACGGATCAACCGTTGAAGAAGGTGATGAGTAAGCTAGAAGTTTCGGGGAGACTAGCAGCATGGACAATGGAACTATCTCAATTTTTTTATTGAATATCATCCCCGAACTGCTATCAAAGGTCAAGCTTTGGTCGATTTTATGGTGGAATGTTTGTTCTCCAAAGCAGATGCAGAGTTTCCAGAAGCTGAAGCGTCCGATCGAGCAGTTGAAGTTCTTCAGCACAGTCAGAACTCGTGGACTCTATATGCAGATGGGTCTTTTACTGCGGATGTCAGTGGAGCAGGGATTATTTTGACAAGTCCGAAGGGATTCAAGGTGCAGCAGGCCATCAGATTTGAGTTCAGAGCAATGAACAACGAGGCCGAATACGAAGCAGTGCTGGCAGGGGTCTGCTTAGCTAAGAGTCTGGAGGTTCAGAAGTTAATCATTTATGGTGACTCTCAGCTGGTCGTCAAGCAAGTGTCTGGGGATTATGAGGATCGTGGGGCGAGAATGATCAAGTATTTGGCAGAGTTAAAAGATCGGCTTTAGTATTTCATCTCCTATGAGTTTCAGGGTATAGAGCGTAATGATAATTCTATTGCCGATGCATTGTCAAAGCTGACCACTACGGATGCTAATGTTTTCGATGGATCAGTCTATTTGGAGGTTCTGCAGCAGCCGAGTATCCAACATGAAGCAGTTATGTGCATTGAACGTTCTAACTGTTGGATGACTCCCTACATTGAATATCTGGCAGATGGCGTATTTCCTTCGGATCAGATACTGACAAAGAAGATCAAGTACAAGAGTGTCAACTTCATTTTTATTGATGGGGATCTTTATCGAAGGGCATTTTCGTTACCATTGTTAAAGTGTTTGGTCCCGTCCGAAGCTGAATATGCTCTTCGGGAAGTTCACGAGGGTATTTGTGGCGACCATATGTCTGCTAAGTCATTAGCTTATAAAGTGCTTCGACATGGGTTCAACTGGCCTACAATCTTCAAGGAAGCTACAGAGTATGTGAAAAAGTGTGAGAAATGTCAGCTCAACAGTCCGATCCCACATCAGCCACCAGAAGAGCTATACTCGATCTTATCTCATATACCTTTTGCTATCTGGGAGGTAGATATACTGGGTCCATTGCCGAAAGCTAAGGGTCAGGTCAGTTTTGTTATAGTCGCTATTGATTATATGACCAAATGGGTAGAAGCGAAGCCACTTAGGTTGATAACGGAACAAGAATGCTTGAAGTTCATGAAGGAGTCAGTAGTTTTTCGTTTCAGAATTCCTAAGGTAGTGATATCGGACAACGGACGCCAGTTTGTGGGATTGAAATTTGAAGGATTTCTGAAGGAGCTGGGGGTTCAACACAAGAAGACTTCAGTGGCTCATCCACAGTCAAACGGGCAGGTCGAGGTGACCAACAGAACGCTACTGAATGGGATCAAGCGCAGACTGGATGAAGCTAAGGGGAGATGGCCTGAAGAGCTTCTCAGCATGTTATGGGCTTATCGGACTACGCCGAGGACCACTACGGGGGACTCACCTTTCAGATTGGCTTATGGCATTGATGCCTTAGTCCCTGTTGAGATTGGATCCACCAGTCTTCGGGTCAGTCAGTTCAAAGAGATCTACAATGAGGAAGAAGTCAGAGAGGTGGCTTTGATCAAATTGGCAGCCTATGAACGGAGAGTTGCCAAGCATTACAATAAGGGGGTAAAGCTTCGAAGATTTGAAGTGGGAGACTTCGTCCTCAGAGAAGTCGAAGCATCTACGCCTCAGAACATTGGAAAGCTGATGCCGAACTGGGAAGGACCGTACGAAGTGGTTGAGGTACCAAAGCCAGGAACTTATCGGTTGAAGGCGTTGGATGGATCAGAAATCATGAACACTTGGTATACTGGTAGACTTCAAAAATATTTTCAGTAGAGATCGAGTCAGTTTATCGGAAGTCTGTAAATATGGGATCATCATCAATAAAATATTCACTTTTTCACAATTGATCTTCTTCCTATTGGTCACAAAATTCACAATGGTGTAAGGAGGACGGGGGGGACTCGCTGACCATTCAATGGTAGCCTTTTTGGCAGGTGGTCCTCATGAATTTGTCAGGCCCTTCGTGGTAGGCAAACTTCATTGGTGTAAGGAGGACGGGGTGGACTTGCTGACCATTCGATAGTAGCCTTTTCGGCAGGAGTGTCCTCGTGGGTTTGATTTACCGCGAGTGGTAAACAAATTCCATAGTCCTTTTAATTTTGCTTTACCGCGAGTGGTAAATAAAATACACCGAAGTAAGGAGGTTCGGTCGGACTCGCTGGCCATTCGATGACAGCCTTATTGTCAGGTGTGTCCTTATGAATTTGTTTTACCGCGAGTGGTAAACAAATTCCATGGTCCTTATAAAATTGTTCTGCCGCGAGTGGTAAGCAAATGTCCTTATATACTTGTTTTACCCCTAGTGGTAAACAAGATCTTGATGGTGCAAGGAGGATCAACCGAGTTCACCTTATACATGACTTGTCTCACACTTCGAAAACGATAAATATGCATTACTTTATTTTGTTCAACTGTTGAGTTCGGTTCATTTAGTCCAGTTCATTGAATTCAGTCTATATCATTTCTTAACTTAACTGTTATATGCCTTATCTTATTCACAATCTAGGTTAAGTTCATTTACGATCATTGATGCTGAATTATTGACATGAAATGCATTATACAGAAGTCATGAAAAAGAAAGTTGAAATTTCATTAATAATCAAACTATTCATTCATACATTCATATATTATGGATCCGATTACACAAAAAAGATAGATAGTTTTCACATAAATCCTAAAAAGTTAGAATGAAGCAGTAATATCAGCTTCAGGCACCACCTTCATCTTCAGAATCAAGAAGGGCTGGGTCTAGTTGAGCTGCAATCAACTTTTCTTTGCCTCGATCTCTGCAGACTTCATAACCTTCTGAATAAACCTTCAGAATTTCTGCATTGATCTCATCGGATGCCCTATATTCCATCTGTATCTGCTTACGCAGCTCCTCAGTCAAAGTAGGACCTCGTTCCTTAAGCGCTTTTATCTTTTCATGAAGTTTACGACGTTTGGCCCTATGTGCTTCCTTATCATCCCGAGCCTTCGTCTGGATTTCATCAAGTTGTATCGCCAAGCTCCGATTGGCTGTAACGAGTTCTTTATTCTTGGTCTTCAGAACCAAATTCTCTTCAACCAGGCCAACATTCATATCAGTTAGAGATTGCTGACTAACCTTGGTCGCCTCCAGTTCTTCTTTAGTTGCATTCAGTTCATCATCAGACGCCTTCAGGCTCTCTTTGACTTGAGCCAACTCCCTCCGAAGACCCTCGTTAGTATGAAGAACACTTTCATGTTGACTTTTCTTATGAGCTAACGTCAATCTCAACATGTTATTTTCGTTCCTCATAGCCTCCTCTTCGGCCTCAGTATTTACGTATCTGGGACGTAAACGCCCGAAAACAGTATTTGCCTACATATTCAAATAGCATTCAATCAATTTCAGATATTTAAACAGGGACAGAAGTGTATAACAAAATAAACCAGTCAATTACCTTCGCCAGATAGCTCATGCCCTCGTCAACCAAATCTCTGATCGTACTATTATCGAATCGGTGATCGTCAGTCTCTCGAACAAAGGCAACAAAGAGATGAAATGGGAAGTTGGCGTTGAACCGAGGCCATACGGTCGGTGATCCCATTGCATCATTCTAAAATTCATGAGACGAAGGCCTTGGGGGAGAGGGCATAGTTTGGTCACGAGTTAGAGAAGGATTCATATATACGTTCTCAGGAGATGGGGATCGAATTGGGGTAGGTTCCCGAGGGGGCGACGGAGCAGACGCCGAATTGGGATGATTATCCGAAGGATGATTTCTTTTTCGTGATAGAGATGGGGTAGGTTCAACTTGTTCTTCCTCATCGAAAAGTCGAATTTCAACTGGAATTATGGGAGGAAGATCGACAGAAGTTGAAGGCATTCTGAGCTCTTCAGTTCTCAGAGGGGTTAATTTGGTTCTTAGTTTTTTGACTCGAAGAAGGTTTTTTCGATCGCTTATAGGCAGATCGAGCAAACCTCCTCGAGTGGGGACTAGGTTGACAGTTTGTGCAGGTTCGGGCATAGCTTCCGTTTCTGGGATGGGTTCAGAAAGAGTTTGGAATGGGGACTGATCGGGGTTTTCGAATGACCCTCTTCTTCCGGCGAGGTTGAAGGTTTTCTTTGGGTAGAGTAATATCGTCAGCTTCTGGCTTGTCCATTTGAGGCCCAGTGGTATGTTCTTCGGGGTTTGGGTCGTCTTCGGGTGCAGTTTCTAGTAATGGAGTTTCAGCAGCTTCCAAAGATTTCCAAGATAGAAAATTTTCAAATTCCTTTATTTTTGAGGAATTCGGTCTGATCAAAGATACTGCACAAAGTAAACAATCATATATGTCAACATTTATATCATGTAAAATTCAAAAACAAGAATGTGTAGCAAAACCGTTCGGAACTTATATTTGTGGTCGTACAACCACACCTGCTTGGAGAGAAGTCCATAGTTCCATTCCTCCTTCGGGAAGTTGTCAAAGAGCTCTATCATTTCGGCCTCACGTTCTTCAGAAATATCTCCGAAGTCGGTAGAAATTTTCTCATCGGTGGCCCAGTTCGGCAGAGATGAGATCTTTGGTCCTTTAATGAAGAACCACCCCTTATGCCATCCTTTGTTGCTGGAAGGGGTGGATACCAGCGAACGTCTCTCGAACTTCTCTCCTACCTTCGGAGACTGCTTGCTTATGGTCTTAAACCCCTTTTCTCTGGACTGGCCGATCTTATAAACAGTGAAGAAGAAATTGAGTGTAGGTTCGACGCCTAGTTCATGACAGAAAGCGATGAATGCTAGGATATGTATGTAGGAATTTGGCACTAATTGGGCGAACCCAACGCCAATAAACCCTAGAAGGGTTACTATGAAGGCATGAAGAGGAAATCGGATACCCTTCTCCATGATTGTCACCGGAATGACAGTCCATCCTTCAGGACGTTAATACATTCGCTCTTCGGACCGGGGAGCTCTCACCAAATGAGTGTCCGGGATATGGCAGCGAGCTCGGATCCTCTTCAAATCAATCTCAGTGACTGTTGACGGAGTATTGGCATGTGCATATCGCTCTTTGCTTCTGAAGAATGCAGAAGGGTTAGGGAGGGGCTTCGTTACTGGGGTCGTAGCCTTGGGATTTGAGCTTAATGCCTCTTTACTAGGACTTGGATTCTGTGGGACGGTGTTGATTGGGGTCACACGAAGAGGAGAGTTCTGGTTTGAATTGAGGACCACCATTGTTGAGAGTTTACAGAGAAAGGTTCGAAAGGGAGAGGAAGGGCAAAAGTCTTTTGAATTTCAAATTGACAGGTAAAACTGTCAAATTTGGTAAAGTTTTTCTTTTATACTGACGGTTACACGGTACACGAGGGCGACACATTTAATTGGCAGTCATAATCACGAATTTGAAAGGGTAGCGTTTGGTCCAATCCTTCATTTTTAAACTTTTGGGCTTTCCAGTTGGGTCTCCGGTTCCAGTTTGTCCTATCTTTTTAATTCCTTACCGTTTGGGCCTCTTTTGATTTTATTAAATTCTTCATATCATGGGCTGTTTATAGTTTCCTATTAAACGTCCTATTTAATAAAAAATTAGAGGGCAATGTTGGGTCATGATATTTCACTTATTGGGCCGAATGGTTTGGGCCTATTTATTTGGTTAGCTCACCAAGTCATCGTTAATGGACCTTAAAGTTATTGGGCCTAGTCTTTCTACAATCCTTGTTAAGTCCTTAATCAGGTCGGATTAGTGGGTCGACCCATCATATATTTAAATATCTATTACTTTGACCTACAATGATGAAAGGGGGAGGGTTGTTGACCAAAGGTCTGCAGATCATTAATGTGGATGAGATTATAGTCGGCCGGCGGTAGAAACAGTATGAAAAAGGTGACAGCCTGCATGCAGTCGGCAGGGATCACTGAGGAGTGGGGGGCTGTGTCTGACGGTAGTAGGTGGCACGGTAAACCGGGTCTGAGAGTATAACATAACAAGAAAGTCTTCAAGCGAAAGGTACACACATAACTGATAATTTTATCTCTCTCAATATACTAGATATTTTATCCTCCATTCCTAATCTTGTGATCACCTGTATTGACTCTCACGCCGGAGATATCCCCCGACGGTCGAAGCCGTCAAACTTTTGGTGTTGTTGTGTTTACTGTACAGGATATAGACGCGTGTTACGTGATTAAGGCGCGTGGAAAGATCTTGGCGTTAACAGTGACTATAATATCTTATTCTATTCATTTAGATTAAACTGTAATATATTATTTATGTGTTTTGAATTATCAATACAAATTAAATAAGTAAAGAATAATGCTAGAGCCACAAACTATTTTACAAATATTTTACAAACTGCTGATGTGACATACTCCACGTCAGCATATTGTGTGGGACCGAAGAATATATTAAACAATTTGTTGATCAATAGGCTGACGTAGAGTATGCCAAATCAGCAATTTGTAAAATGTTTATAAAATAATTTGTGTCACTAGCACCACTCATAAGTAAAAATACACACCTTGCTCTTCTGTTTCGAAACAAAGACTTCAACTTAACGAGGCCTTAGATTTAGGAGCTTTGCCGGAGCAACTTTTGTTTCTACCATGTCCAAAAACAAATACTTTTAATAAAATAAATAGATTTCTTTTTAGAAATGAACATAATCATATACTTTTATGAATAATTAGAGGACGTGTAATTGAATGAGGAACAGCACGCGGGCAAACTAATGATACTGCATTTTAAAATAGATTCTGTTATAAGGCTGCAAGACTTATTCGGACTACCTTTATGACAAAAAGACAAAAAGTCAAAAAGCAAGTGAGACTATGTATGTATGAGAGATTTGTAACAATTCTCATGCATCTTCTCTACTGACTTGCTACTTACTTTTCTCTGTTGTTTTTTGTCTTTCCCTTTTCTCTTTTGCCAAGTGAATCATCTTCTCATCTGTCCCTTCAATATGCTCGTAATTCTTGAAGAGCTTGTATGGCACATAATCATCTTAAACTTAATTTGGTGGTGCTCAAGTAGATCCGGTTATTATGAAGTTACCTTCATAATAAGTTGGTTAATTGATCAATACAGTGTCGATATGCAGAGAGAGATTAATTCATAGTCTGCGTATAGACATTATATTAATTAATTAATCAAAATTAATTTCATGTTAACCATCCCCGACTTAAATTAAAACAGAAAAAAGGTCCATGCGAGCCCCTTCAAAGCCCTCTGCCCCCAGGCCTTACGCACAAAGAATCCAAACATTCTGTAATTAAATAATTATATTCTATACCCATTTTCCCTCCAGCTATAGATCTACCTTCTTCCTTTTTAAAATTACATTCTCAAGCCTAGACGTTCATCATGCATTACTGCTGCTAAAATATTACTACATTCCTTCCTTAAAATTGATATAATCTTGGTTTAAGTTTTAAAAACAATAAAGATGATAGTTAGTAGGACTTTATAACTATTTTATAATTGTTATATTTATTTGTATAAAAAGTAAATAACTTCATATCAATTTTAAATTTTAGAATTTCTTAAATTGACTCTAAAAAATCAAAATATATCTTTAATTTTAAAACAAGTAATTAATAAGGATCGTAACTCTGACTTTACCAAGATTATAGATAATACAAACTGTATATTATTTAATTAGTATTTACATATGGGAGGAAGCTTCATGTAATTTGCAGATGAATAAAAAAAACATTCGTTTACTAAAACTGCCCTTTTATTTTTCTTTTTTAAAACTAGATGAGTAAAAAACAACAACTGGAAATGAGTTAATTAAGATATATTTTTTACATTTTTAATAATATATTTATTACATTGCTAGTAATACATTTACTGCATTTAATTAATATACATCTTTATTTAAATTTTAACTTTGACTAAATTTTATTGTTTTATATTCTATAATTTTATTTTTAATAGACTAAAAGACAAATTGCACCCCAAACTTTACACCGATGTTGATGTTTGCACCCCAAAGTGAAAAAGGTGTCTAAGTACACCCCATACTTTACTTATGCGAAACAGATTGCACACTTTGGTCAATTAGCCGGTCAAAAGTGACCGGCTAAGGCTGTAATGTAAATTTCGAGGGGTATTTAAGTCTTTTCTCTTTTATCTTCTCCTTCTCTCTAAGCTTGGAGTGCACATTGTCTTCTAATCTCTTTCCCTTATCTCTCTCTCTCCTCCATAATTAACTTTCTCTCTTAAACGCAATGAACGACAGTAATGGAAGTACAAAGCAAATTCCGTCGGATAACCCCGACACAAAGCAGTGTATCTAGTCATGCTCTGGTTGATCCAAACGAAAGAGAACCTCCAACATCAAAGTTTATAATCAAGTTTTTCTTATTTTTTCCCCTGAACGCACTTTACAAGCTAGAATTGACATGCATTCCCACATTACGTACCATCTTGTTCCAGTTTTTCAGGAGGCAATTGTGACTAGCCAACCAAAGAAATAAGCAGTACAGTTTGGATCCCTTATTTTTCCAAGCGCCCATCCATTTTGAAGAGTATTACCAAAAAAATTAACAATAAAAAATTAAGGATGATGGATAAAATTAAGCAAAGAATATATACATAACTCATGATACATATTACATACATTTCTGGTACCATGTGCAGGATTACAGACAGAAAAAGGCAGAAATCCATTATACAAGTAAACTACAATGATGGTAGCAAGGAAATGAACTAAATAATGGGCTTTTTTTCATGTGTCCTGGGGAACAACTAGTAGGATAGTTGACTAGATAATATTAGAGGCTTAACTCCTCGGTAGAGCTGGTTTTCAAAATGGTATCCAAAGTGGAAACAGATTCCATAATATGCTTATCTTTGTTCAACATGATGCAACTTTCCCTGCCAAAAAGAAGTGTCACTAATTTTTCTTTTTCCCTGATCAAATTCAAAGCTGGATTAGAAAGGTGAGGAATCAAGAAGACTAAAAATAGATGACTTGTAAGAAAAACTAAGGCTCTATTTGGTTAATGAAATAGTGAGAATGAAACCAGAAAAGGAAAACCAATGTCCTGTACGCCCTTTTCATTTTATTTCTTGACCAACTTTCAAAACAGAGACTAAAGGTTCTACAGAACATCTGTTTGAAAACACAAATATTGAATCCTAAGGTAGTTGATTGAGAACTACTGCTACAGAGATGGTGATTAAAATGTTTTCTCATTATCACTTAAAAACTAGTGAAGATGAGTCGAATATTGCACACATATTTTTTACCATAAAATTCTATCAATAACCAAAACCACCATTGACAGTTCGACCAAGAACCAAACCGAGTTTCTCAAGCTCACATCCAATATTTCATTACCCAAAAACAAAACCAAATTCATCAAACCCACCACAGATTCAAACTTACCCACTATCAAAACCCAGCTCAAGAAGCTCAATTCCACCTCAAAACCATAAAATTCAACCAAACCCACTTTCACTTTCCTCAAAGAAATCCTCAGATCTAACCAAACCAAATTTAGATTCTGATTTTTGAAAACTTAAAGGTTCTTTTTCAGAAGCTTCAGATTCTCCTTCGTCGGTGAATGGATTCCTGTTTCTGATCTTCTTCCTCCTCATCGATCGAGACTTCTTCCTCTATTTCGATCGAGAATTCTTCCTCTTCTTCATACGTTTTATGTTTTGACAGTGACAAGAATTGGAAGGGTTTTTGGCAAGAATATTACATCGGCTTGGAGATAATGGTTTGACGGTAAAAGCAGAGGCACTAGTATAGTTTTGGTAGCTTGTTCCGGTTTAATATTAGAGAAGATAAGGAAAAGACTTGAATACCCTTTTAAATTCCTTAGCCGGTCACTTTTGACCGGCTAATTGACCAAAGTATGCAATCTGTTTCGCATAAGTAAAGTATGGGGTGTACTTAGACACCTTTTTCACTTTGGGGTGCAAATATCAACATCGGTGTAAAGTTTGGGGTGCAATTTGTCTTTTAGTCTTTTTAATATTAGTATTTTTTTTAAAAAAGTGGGAGTTGGATTAGGCTTGACTTGGCATTCCTCCTTTTGAGCATCATGGCTAGGCCGAGCCTAGAGGCCTTTTGGTCAAAGCTTAACTTGGTCAACTATCAAACTTAACAGGTCCTGCCTCCTGGACACTGGGATTTATATATATATATATATATATATATATATATATATAGCTGTGAAAAATAACAATTCCTATTTATTATTCCTTTTTTTAATGGACACATGAAGTTATTTTGAGCAATAATGTTGAACAAATTGAATGATGGGCAAGAAATTGGTGATCATGTTGTCTAAAGTCACCGACTCACCATGGACAACAAGAAGGTAAAAATAAAAAATAAATTTTTTGATTTGGTGCTGGATCAGTAGCGATTTTTTTCTCTATATAATATGCATTTGATGTAGAGTGGATATCTATACATTTGAAAATCTGATTCATTCAAAATTCAGATTGATAACTTCAACTGAATAATCATGAATGAATATTCAAAGTCAAGGATAACTTTGCTTGATTCTTCACCTCCTTCCTCCTCTCTGTCATCAATATTCAATAATAGAGTTGCAGCCATCGTTGTCTGATTGGGTACGTATATATAGTCTACTTCTTTGAAAAACTTGTATGGCTGTCACTCATAAAATGGAGCCGTGAAGAAATATAAAAACTTCAGTCATATCTAGTTTGCCAACTGCATGCCTCCCATATTGATTATATAACCCCCCCCCCCTCCCCTCTCCCTCCAGCACTCAGCATCCTAGCTAGCAAGTGATCTTTTCTCTATTTAGCTCCACCTCCTGTGCCCGCTTACCTGTAGCATGGGTATTATGGTTAGATTCATACTCCTAGAGTTACTAGCTATTGCAACCTTTATACTTGGCCCTGGTTATGGGAAATCTCATGCAGCTGTTTGCATTGAGGATGAGAAACGTGCTCTTCTAAGTTTCAAGCAATATCTAAACGATCCTTCCAATCGACTTTCCTCGTGGGATGCCAAAGATGATTGCTGTAAATGGTCTGGTGTTGTTTGCGATAATTTCACTGGCCATGTTCGGGAGCTCCACCTTCAAAATCCTTATGTAACAAAGGGTGGAGATGACGCTTTTAGAAGATTGCAGTTGAGTGGTCAAATTAATCCTTCTTTGCTCAACTTAAAGCATTTGAGTTATTTGGACCTAAGTAGAAATGATTTTGGAGGAATTCCAATTCCAAGCTTTATTGGATCTCTGGTAAGTCTACGTCGTCTCAATTTGTCTAGAGCAGGATTTGGAGGAATCATCCCTCATCATCTCGGAAATCTATCCCTTTTACAGTCTCTAGATCTTAGAGTCTCTAATGCATATATTTTGGAAGTCGAGAATCTTCAATGGCTTTCAACTCTTTTGTTTTTGGAACACCTTGATTTAAGTCGTGTGAACCTTCAAGATTCACCAAACTGGCTGCAAGTGATTAACATGCTCAGTTCCTTAGTAGAGCTGCACATGTCTGATTGTCAACTTGAATATATTCATCCTATACGTGACATCAATTTCACTTCCTTATCCGTTCTTGATTTGTCTAGGAACCTTTTTAGTTTTACTGTTCCCAATTGGATTTTTAGTCTTAAAAGTCTTGTTTCCCTTCATTTAAGTAGAAATGGGTTCGAAGGCCCTATTCCAATTGGACTCAAGAACATGACCAGTCTTAGAAATCTTGATCTGTCCTGGAATGGTTTTAATTCTACCATTCCGGACTGGCTGTACAATTTTAGTCGTCTTGAGTTGGTAGACCTCAGGAGCAATGTATTGCAAGGCACAATTTCAAGTGACATTAAAAACTTGACATCTATCATCACCCTCGACCTATCTAACAATAAGCTCGAAGGGAAAATACCAATTAGTTCATTGCGAAACCTTTGCAACTTGAAAGTTTTTGTATTGTCGGGTAACAAACTCGAGGGAGAAGAGGTATCAGAATTATTTCAAGCTCTTTCTTCATGTAATTCAAATCCTTTGGAATCATTGCGATTATCTATGAATCGACTTTCGGGTCATTTAACTGATCAAATTGGACAATTCAAACATTTACAATTCCTTGATCTTAGTGGAAATTCAATATCCGGTCCCATTCCACAGAGTCTTGGAAACCTCTCGAAGCTAGAAACTCTTCTTATAAATGATAACTTGTTGGAAGGAGTTGTTTCTGAAGCTCATTTTGCAAATCTCACAAGTCTAAGTTTATTAAGGGCATATGGAAACCAACTGATATTGAATATAAGCCATCCTAACTGGATTCCTCCCTTTCAACTTGGACAATTAGAATTAAGAGGCTGGCAGTTAGGCCCTTGGTTTCCAATGTGGCTCCGATCACAGAAGGACTTGGTGTACTTGGACTTGTCTCAAACCAGAATTTCAGATAGAATTCCAGTTTGGTTCTGGAATTTTTCTTCCTCGCTTGGTTATTTAAATCTCTCTCACAATCAAATTCATGGGAAGATTTCATATATTCCTAAATTTGATGCCGCTTCCCCAGAAGTTTACTTGGCTTCCAACCAATTCACTGTTCCATTGCCTAGTATGTCCCCGAACATAAATGCGTTAGACCTCTCCAACAATTATTTTTCTGGGAACATTTCTCATTTTCTGTGTGACGAGAAAGACGAACCAAATCAACTTGAGTACCTAAATTTAGAGGGAAATCTTTTATCAAGAGATATTCCCGACTGCTGGATGAGTTGGAACTCATTAAGAATCATCGCATTGGGAAGCAACAATCTGAGTGGTAATATCCCTAGCTCTATGGGAATTTTAAGTGGCCTGAGCTCTTTACATTTGCGCAGAAATACCCTTTCTGGAGAAGTGCCATCATCTTTGCAAAATTGCACCAAGTTGAAAGCAATTGACCTTGGTGAGAATCAGTTTATTGGAACAATTCCAAATTGGTTTGGATATAGCTTTTCATATTTAAATGTGCTTGGCCTACGTTCAAACAGATTTCATGGTGAAATTCCTTCTGAACTTTGTAGCCTCCAAGAACTCCAAATTTTGGACCTTGCAAACAACCATTTATCAGGAAGAATACCGTTGTGCCTTAAAAATTTATCTGCCATGACCGTGAAACAAACCATAATCCATGGCTCCTCTTACGCATTTTATTACGATCAAATCTTTGATAATGCATTTGTGGTCACAAAAGGAAGAGAAATTGAGTATGACACTATCCTAAGTCTTGCAACAAGCATTGACCTGTCAAACAACCACATATTTGGAGAAATCCCTGAAGAATTAACAAGCCTGGTGGGATTGATTTCGTTGAACTTTTCAAAAAATCGTTTGACTGGAAAGATACCAGAAACGATTGGTAACATGAACTCGCTAGAATCAATTGATTTTTCTAGAAATCAACTTTCTGGTAAAATTCCTCCAAGCATGTCAGGTATGACGTTTTTGAGTCACTTTAATATATCTCATAACGATTTGTCAGGAAAAATTCCGTTGAGCACCCAATTCCAAAGCTTGGACACTTCAAGCTTCATCGGTAACGGTGAACTTTGTGGAGTTCCATTAACAAAGAATTGTGGCGAGGATGGGTTGACAACGCCTGATACCAGAGAAAAAGAAGAAGAAGAAGATGGTAAATTTGAAGTGGCCGGATTTTATTTGAGCATGGCGATAGGATTTGTCTTGAGTTTTGCAGGTGTATGTGGTCCTTTAATGTTCAGCAGGTCTTGGAGGCGTTTATATTACCAATTTATAGATGAAAAGTTGTACAGGCTTTCAGTTGTGTTGAAAAAATGTACTTAATTAGATTCCTAGTTTAATGATATAAATACAATGTACTTAGTTATCTTTATTAATGATGAAAAAATAAGAATTAAGCTCGACTTGATTGCTAGTATACGAGTTTTAGTGAACTTTTTAAACTGCATGCAGAATATATTAAGTGGATCCGGTCCTTCACCGTATTTAAGTATATAGTTTTTTGTTACATTTGTTATAGTAACTATTGCAAGGTGACCCACAAAATGGGTCTAGATGATAAATGTAGGTAACAAACTATGAACTTGTGACAATTTCATGTGCCAATTAAACCCTTTACGCCAACGAAAAATTACGTACTCTTCTTCAAATAAAAGTATAAAACCATTGAATTTCAACAAGCAAACGTACATACATATATTGATCACAAATCTTGTCTACAAAATATGCAGTTGGGATGCAAGATTTCCTTTGTGTGACATAAAACTTGGTAAATGAGCTGGTCTTTATACTACGCGATCTTATGAGATGTAGTTGGAATTTCAGCATTTCAAAAAATCTAAATCTCTAAACAACACCAGGACAAACAAATCCTCGTGATGAATGCGAGTTTAACTAAGCTTTTGAAATTAAAATTAGGCAGGTAGGTAGGTAGGTATGTATGACAGTATGAGGACAATAACATACTTGAGCACGAACAAACAATCAAATGTTTTAAAGCAACAATAGCGAAATAATAAATCATAATAGCACATTACACTACACGGTTTAGTACTAATCAACATAGGCCAGAAACAGATTATACAACTACGTACGCTCCTCTGATCACAAAATGTGGAATTAGTAAGTGATCCATGGCGGCTAGCTCACCGAAGACAAAGATGCATGCATGCATTATCAAAATTTTCAGATTGCTCGCGATTTTATAATGTCGAAGCTCATCTCGCTAGGATCCGTTGCTTGCAACTCAACTTGAATTCCATCCAGTTCTCGCTTGAATCTATCCTTGGAGCTTGCGTACACCATCTTCATTCTCACCCTGGATGTATCCGGTGACCTAAAAACATACATGCATGACAAGTAAAATAATAATTCCATCTTAAAGGGAAAAGAAATTATATATATATATATAAGGTTTGATCAGTAATTAATAATTTATATATATATATATATATGATTAAGTGATAATTTTGGTTATATTAATTAATTATATACCATGCAATGAAGAAAATCTTGCTTTTCTGGCAATTTTCTTCGGTAGTGAAATCGAAATCAAAGACAGCATAACGACACTCGTCAGCAGGCAGAGAATTGGTGAAGTCCTCGTAGCTTTCTTGGGGGCTCCCGAGCTTCTCCACCACCACTTCTTGACCCTCAATTTTGAAGATGATGAATCGATAGTTTCTCCTTGCTTTTAATTCTAAAAACTTCAACTTACAATCATCTTCCACAGCCATTCCAGACGCCGCGTTCGACTACCAAAACAACATTAATTTTAAACAATATATATATATATATATATATATATATATATATATATTAAATCATGTAATAATTGATAAATAACACAATCGTGAATTTGAGCATAAAAAATAAAAGGAAAAAAAAACATATTCCTACGTAACATTCAAGTCATATTTCTATTCAATTGCCATATATAATAGAAAATAAAGAAGAAAATATCCTAGAGAGAGAGAGAGAGGCGTACCATGGTGTGGGTGTCTGTCTTTCGTTTTGGGGAAGAGGAAGTAAAGTAGGTAGGCCGGTGAAATGAGGAAGAAACAGAGAAAGAGATGTGAAGAAAGAAGTGTATGAGAAAGGAAGGAAGAGATCCTTCAATTTTGGAAGACACACGAGAGAGGTGGTAGAACGTACGTGGGCTTTTTCTTCTAAACAATTAGAATTTTGCGGGGAATTCGAGATTTTTGAGGTTGAAATTTGAAAATTAAGGTTGAGAAATGTTTTTGCCTTTTTTTCTCATCTTCATCCAAAAAAATAAAAATAAAAATAAAAAATTTGTTTAAGCCTGTCGGTCAAAAATTCTACAACCATGCAGTTTCATTTTTATTTTCATGGATATATATATATATATATATATATATATATATATATATATATATATATATATATATTTCTAAGTGTTTATTAGCCAATATTAGAAGGAAAAATGCACGTTCTATTACTTCATTTAAATTTAAACATACAAAATAAAAAGAAGAAGAAAACGTTTATAGGAGTTAACTCTCTAACAGAAAACAAAATCAACAAAACTGGTTACATATTTCAGGAAGAAAAGAAAAATGAATGACAAACATGCAATTTTTAGTTCGTTACATATTTCAACCAACTATGGGAAGTTATCAACCAACAAAATTCACAACTTTAGGCCCTTGTTTCTTCTTTGGTTTTACGTCATCGTCTTTCAAATCAGACGCTGGGGCAAGTTTGACATCAGAGGCTTCGTCTTTGTCTCCACTATGGGAGTCTTCAGCCATAAAATCATCATCAAGATCATCCCCGCTGATGAACTTGGTCACCTGCCCTCTAGGCCTATCTTCGATTCTAGTTGCTGCAAACAAATTTTTTTGTTGATTTAGAATGTCATATAAACAGATGAAGCATGCGTTGTTGACATACGCACAATAGCTTGAATTGATATAATAAATTTATGCATTACTTGTTAAGTTACTCTAGAAAGCCTACAATGATAAAGAAGAATTATGGATACTGGGAAACATGGCAGGGAAAAGACTCGAGGATTGAGGATCCAAGAATGTGCTTTGTTATTGAATACAAATAACTGGCACAAGTAAAGAAAAGGGGCTTAAATATGATTCCACCAGTTTTAGAAAACTGAACCTCTTATTTCCCAACAGCAGATTTTATTTTCCTTGACGGGAATAACTTTATTCAAGAACATATTGGTCATGCCAAATGTATTTCCAGATGTGTTTACACTCGCAATAGTGAGTATCAATCATGACAATGAAGTTTAGGTATTTCACAAGTCGAATCAAAGTTTTTCAGACGAATCAAAACAAAACAAGCATGCCTAGTCAAACAACTCTCCCATCTACAAGATGGTTGATATGACAGTGTTATCATATTGCAAAGTTGATGAAAGTCTTAAAATGAAGAATGTAAAGAGTGGTGTATTCTAGATATTCTTCCAACTATAAATATCGTATACAACAAACACAATTTTCACAGTAAGCCATGCACTATCAGCATACTTACATATTTTACCAAAACCAGTAGATGCACTAGAACTCCTGTTGCCTTTGTTAGGACAATCTCTGGCCAAATGTGTCACACCACCACAAATTTTACAACAACCGCCCTACAAAAATAAGACCTAAAAAATATCAGTCTAAACCTTTTTTCTTTCTCTTTTCCTTTCTGAGTTATGCCAGACAACCGACTTTATTGGAGGAGGAGCTGACAGAAAGAAAGGACTGATTGTGTGCTTGGACAATAAATAATATAACACCATGAGTATGTATATATACTCGTATATGCAGAAGTTAAACATGAAAATGTAAGTATACAAACATAAAATGGAAAAGACATGTACCTTTGGATAGATACCATGAGTGTTTTGAGGGCAATTCTTACTCAAGTGTCCACGCACATTACAAATAAAGCAATGTGCAAATTTAGTTCCCCCTGCATTAGCAAAGAGGGCAATCATCACTCCACTTCATCTCCACTTCACTTAAAGTTACAGCATGATAATAATTATTTAGCCCAGAAACTCTTGTAATACATGCAGTAAGCTTATATGCTACCTTTGAGATTATGATATGTAAACTACATAACCCATACCTTCATTCGCAAAAAAATAGTTAAAATCATTAACATGCTTCGACTGGTATACGCATGTGAATGCACAACAATGCTAAGGAAAGAAAAGGATTCAGGCAAACATTGCCAAATTTCACAAATAATATTGTCTAAATTGGTACCTAGATCACCTATCGCAGGTCAAACATAATTTACATAATTATGAGCTCATCAGATCCAATTAATATTCAAAACCTGCAGTACAAGTTATTAGATCATCCTGATCTTCACATTTAGAATCTCTTAAAAGGAATAATTCAGTTCTATGCCTATGATATATATTACACATGACAAAAGCTTATTTACCTTGGGTAGATGGGTAAATAATCACCTCAAAAACTAAGAAGGTTCGCAGGATTGATATAGGCAAAATACATCCAAGACAATATTACAAACTTATGCTATAACTTATAACCTAAACTTAGATAACCTTCATTCAAAGTATAACCACTTTATCACACACAAATCACAAATTATCATGTTGGATTAGTATATAGGTATTATATTGACTAGAATCTAATACTAGTTACATATTTACTGGAACGTTAGAAATAGGTGAATACCATCTTCACGAGGTTGGGGACATTCAGGAAGAGAATGCCCAGATTCTCCACAATTATAGCATAATTTCCTCTCCAGGGTCTGGTCATTCTTGTTTGGACAATTCTTCAGACTATGCCCACGTTGCCGACACAACAAACATATCTATTGACATCAATACACAGCACCACCACTATTAGCTCACTTCAGGCCACAATCCATATAATCCCATTATCAAAAAATATAAAAAAATAAAACAAAGAAAACGTTTATTGAATTACAAAATGGCATGTTTAGTTTTATCTAGAAAGACAATCAAGGTATTTTTCTTTTTCTTTAGTTCAGCTAGCATTAAAGGTTTTCAAATTTTAATGGATGTAGGCAATTTATGTAAGAAACCACATTTTTTTAGTTGTAAGTTGCAAGTAAAGGTTTAGATATATAAATGCCAAAAGGGAGGCCTCAGCATAGAAAGTTAATATAATATCAGTTCATCTCAAATCCGGTACAAGCTTGCAATACTGCACCAATCCAAAAACTCAATAAGGGTTCATCAATGGCACCAACTCAAGGGAAAAATTAACAAAAAATTATTCTCCTTAATTTATTTCCAGTAATGTAAATTCTTGGCTGATCATTATATGTCCTTTCAAGAGAAAGACATAACAATATTTGAACATGTTCTAATCAATCTCAAATCACTTTCCAACCTCCTCAAGGGAGCAAATCAATCTCAAATCATTTTCCAGTCTCCTCAGGGAGTAAATCAATCTTAAATCACTTTCAGCCTCCTCAAGGGAGCAAACTAACCTTAGAGAAGTGAACTAAGGGAGTACATTTGAACACATAACAATGTTTTCTTAGAAAGTTTTCGTTTAAATTCTCCTTCTATTTAGGTTATCACTAAAATTAGGGAATTGCTATTTCCACAAGCCATATTGATAGTATGGGTCCACACTCATATGAGAGAAGACTTGTTGATGACAGATTGACCGGGTCAGAATTTTTCGTCAATTTATTTCAATTAATTGGGTTGAAGAAAATCCGAAGAGGAGGCTAATGGGCATGAGACATAAATTTGGGTCAATTTAATACAAGCCCAAATTAAAGTCCAATCTCACAATTGAGGACGATATCATATTAGCATGTGGGCCAAGAATTTCGTTTACACAACATTGGAAGGATTTTTAGATTTTTATAATCCTATTCCTATGAGGATTTGGATTGTTTTAATTAGATTTCTTTTCCAAATTGATTTTTATTTCCTTATAGAAATTAGGGTTATAGTTTATAAATTCCTATTAGGATTTGGATTGTTATTAGGGTTATAGTTTATAAATTCCTATTAAGATTTGGATTGTTATTAGGGTTATAGTTTATAAATTCCTATTAGGATTTGGATTGTTTTGAGTAGTATAAATAGAGGTTCAAGTTATGTAATCAAATACATTATACATTATTCAATATATTTGTGAGGTTATTCTCTTCTTTTGGTTCTTTGAAGAATTCCTAAGTATTTTTCTTAGTTATTTCTTTGAGATTCAATTTGACTTATCATACAACAATTCATAGTTGTGTGTGGCGTCTTCTACCGCATCAATCGTCGATTGTACCAAGATTACCGCTTCAATATAAGCGAGGGGTCAAGGTGTCGTTGGTGTCCATTCAACGCAGAATTCCGAACGCGAGCAATTGTACCAAGATTACCGTCTACATATAGGCGAGGGGTTAAGGTGTTGCAAGCAATTCACCCAACAACTGTGCTAGAAACGATCGGGGCGGCGACCACCTCACGCAAGCGTGCCGTGGAGTCTATACCAAATGATAGACTCCACGGCACGCTTGCGTGAGGTGGTCGCCGCCCCGATCGTTTCTAGCACAGTTGTTGGGTGAATTGCTTGCAACACCTTAACCCCTCGCCTATATGTAGACGGTAATCTTGGTACAATTGCTCGCGTTCGGAATTCTGCGTTGAATGGACACCAACGACACCTTGACCCCTCGCTTATATTGAAGCGGTAATCTTGGTACAATCGACGATTGATGTGGTAGAAGACGCCACACACAACTATGAATTGTTGTATGATAAGTCAAATTGAATCTCAAAGAAATAACTAAGAAAAATACTTAAGAATTCTTCAAAGAACCAAAAGAAGAGAATAACCTCACAAATATATTGAATAATGAATAATGTATAATGTATTTGATTACAGAACTTGAACCTCTATTTATACTACTCAAAACAATCCAAATCCTAATAGGAATTTATAAACTATAACCCTAATAACAATCCAAATCCTAATAGGAATTTATAAACTATAACCCTAATAACAATCCAAATCCTAATAGGAATTTATAAACTATAACCCTAATTTCTATAAGGAAATAAAAATCAATTTGGAAAAGAAATCTAATTAAAACAATCCAAATCCTCATAGGAATAGGATTATAAAAATCTAAAAATCCTTCCAATGTTGTGTAAACGAAATTCTTGGCCCACATGCTAATATGATATCGTCCTCAATTGTGAGATTGGACTTTAATTTGGACTTGTATTAAATTGACCCAAATTTATGTCTCATGCCCATTAGCCTCCTCTTCGGATTTTCTTCAACCCAATTATTTGAAATAAATTGACGAAAAATTCTGACCCGGTCAATCTGTCATCACTTGTGGAAATAATAATTCCCTAAAATTACACATAGCTCACCAAAAAATGAATGAATAAAGAGCACTTGATAACAAACTAACTATACAGTAAGAGAATAATAAGAGCTAGTATACAAAAATTAAACCTTGTTCCTTTCCCACTGAGCTTTTTGAGGGCAATTCTTGGCAATATGGTCTTGTGTTTTACAAATGAAACAGCTCTCACCAGGCTTCATTCCAGGAACTCTAAGTGGGTGTTTCTTGTGTGTTGATAATCTCTTATTGCCTTTACTTGGGCCTTCAGAATCTGACTTCTTCCGCCTGAAATTGCTCTTCTTTTTCTTTTTTTTGTTTGGGTCTTTAAGCGGAGTTGGCTCTGGTTTTGGGAATTTTTCTGGATTTGCTTCTTTATATCTTTTGCGAGCTACTCTCTGCCTTTGGCTCACCATTTTTGCTCCAAGAAAAAAAGTTGCAAAGGTTTTACAGTGAGACAAACTAAATTCAATCTATTGAAGGAGGTGAAAGATGAGAGAATGAGCAAAAGCCTTTGCAGCGGCAAAAGGGTTTTGGGGAAATCAGGATTTAAGAACTCCGACTGATTTTAAAATGGGTTCCATTTTCAAACCACCCGAATCCAAGTTGGCCCAAACAAATCACTTGTTTTGTATTTGTATTATGGCTGGATTTTAGTTAGGGCTTCTCATGGGTCTTTGACCAAGCAACCCAAGTTGCAAGTAAAAGGCCCATTAAATTTTGGGAAAATTGTTTGCCATTTTTTTATCTTTTAAAATTAATTTTCGTTAGTGTTTCCAAATAAATATATTGAAACTTTTAATATATGTTTTAGATATAGGGGAACACTATTTTTACATATATTTTTGATATTTTCATATGCTTTCTTTTTACATAAAGATGAGACACATTGTATGCTCATATGAGAGAAGACCATGTAAAAATATCAAAAATACATATAAAAATATCAATTCCTTAGATACATTTTAAAATTTATGGTGAAAATGTCTAAGTAAACATACCTATTTTTTTACCTCTTTATTATGATCAATTATGCTATTCATTCTAAAACTTGGTTCGAATCATTTATTTTCGTTCTTAACCTAGTTCAATTATATATATATATATATATATATATATGTGTGTGTGTGTGTGTGTGTGTGTGTGCGCGCGCGCGCGCGCATGTGCGTGTGTGTGTATTTTTAAAGAAATAATTTAACTAAAATAAAACCTAATTAACCAAATTAGAAAATGACTAGGCTTATTTCCTAGAACGTATTAAATGGATTCGGTTATCATAAAGTTAACTTCATGCCATTAATCAATACAGTGCTGACACGCAGAAAAAAAGATCACTTTTCGGTCCGCATATCGATACTGTATTTGTCAATTGATCAAAATACACATGATATACTTATACATATTTTCCAAAAGTCCAATTATAGCAATTGCCATAGCTGGTTGTCTGACTTGAAGGTAAATCTGGTATGTTGGTCAGGGCAATAGTGGTGAGAATGGTCGGGGCAACGGTCTTGAGAATGGCCAAGGCGATGTTTTGGGTAGGGGTGCACCCGAAACTGTTTAGGTGCGGTTTGAAAAATTCAAAATCGCACATGAAATTGCTTGTGATTGGTGCGATGCGATTTTAATTGGTGCGGTTTCAGTTCCAAAATCAATTGAAACAACAAAAAAGTCTAAGCCTTCAATAAAATTTAACATAGAACTTACATTGACCAATTAAATTAGTAACAAAGTCGGCAATGAGAATTATATCAAGCATAAAACTAAAGTTCCTTCTGCCAAACATGTCAAATATTTCATCACCAAATCATAGAACAGTGAGACACATAAAATAGTTTTAGTTTATAATAAAGGAATGATGCTTTAAAACTAAAACATACGCTATATAAAACAATGGAGACCATATATTCGATAACAAACAAGAAGGTTTATCTAGTTCTCCAAAAATTAACAGTATATACTGGAGATTGAATGAAATTCTATCTTATATATTGCAGGGAGGACTTATAGAATATAATCCTAACTATACCTGTAAGACCCCAACTTATTATAAATAAAATTGAATTTTCTTTATTCATTATTCTAAATTAATAAGGTATTAATGTGATATAATGTTTTGGTTATGGGTGAAATGTGCAAATTTTACAAAATAAGCAAGTGGTTATAAAATATTCATTTTTGTCGGGGAATATTCTTTTGGTCGTGGAATATTCTTTTTGTCGGGAAATATTCGTACGACGGCGCAGCCATTCGTGGGGCTCATAACAGAATAAATGTCGGATGAAGAAAACGACAAAGTATGAGTTTTTATAAATAACGACGTAGTTATTACCGTTAACACTGTTGGAATACCCGGTGGTTAAAATACAATAATACGCGTGGTTGCACAGTAGCACACAGTATTGCACATTATTATTAAATTATTGATTCGTACGTAAGAAGGCACTACTCAATAATTATTACAGTAGTTACTGTTCAATATTTTATGTTATTGATTCAATAATTGCTGCATTGTTAGTTTATATTATTATTGTTTCAATAATTATCACTGCACAGTATTTTCCATTATCAGATCAATAATTCATATTATTTTAATAATATTATTAGATAGCATTATTGGCAATGTCTAGAAAGTTCTGTCAAGGAGAGGTTTGGTCACCTAAATGCGCGCCAGTAAGGAGAAATCCTTACCGGAAAGACCCCTCTTTCCTGGGAACGGCCTGGTTGTCATAATTGTGATTCTGTAATATTATTTGTGAATAATTAATTATTGATTTATATGATAATAAAATATTTATTTGATGTGGATTTAAATGATGGATTTATTTATGTGGTTATAAATGAAGAAATTAATGATGAGGTGTTTTATCAGTATTTTGTCGGAATGGAGATATTAAAATATATTTTTGTGAGTATTTAGATACTTTGAGAGTTGCTGTTCGGTATAAGTTTTTTTCGGCTTTTTATCCGATATTCCGATTAGAAGTACCGTTATTTTGAGGTAAAGGATGTTATTTTCTTCTTAAATGATATTATTTTCTTCAATATCATTATGCCGAAATATTGGAGAACTTTTTAATCAAATTTGAAATTTTTTGTATCGAGATTACTATTCACGTATACGACACTATTCATGTATATGACTAGACCTGGCAAACGGGCCCAAAGCCCGCGGTCTAGGCTGGCCCGCCCGCCAAAAAGCGGGCTTTGGGCCGTACTTTTTTGGCCCACAAAAAATCGGGTCTTTTTGACCCGGCCCGTTCAAAGCCCGGCCCGGCCCGGCCGCGGGCTTAACGGGCTAAAAAAATATAAAAAATAGACATAAACCACCTTCGGCCCGCGGCCCCGCCCGACCCGCCCGTGAGCCCGCGGGTTATGGGCTTATTTTTTTTTGCCCGTAAAAATCCGGGCCTTTTTAGCCTGGCCCGTTTTGGCCCGGCCCAACCCGTGCCCGCCAGCCCGCCCGTTTTCCACCTCTATATACGACACTATTCACGAATACGGTACTATTAACCGAAAAATAAAAAATTTCTTTTTTGTACAAGATGTCTATTTTGGCTACTATCTTTGATTGTATCCATATTTTGATCTTTATTTTAAATTCTGTTTCATAATTGGTTATTATGAAGTATTATTGATCTTGGATAAATTGTTATACGAATCCCTAATATTTATTCTTCTGTGTCACTGGATTCTTTTTCTTTTAAATATTTTTCATCATCCTCAGTCCTAAATGATGATATTAATGAATATCTTTGGCCTGTAGTGCAAAGATGAATGATTAACTGATGAATATCTTTGGCCCGTAGTGCAAAGATGAACATGTGTTGAGATGAACATAACCAACTGGTGAAATAAATGAATATCTTTAGCCTATAGTGCAAAGATAAATATTTAATTAAAAGATGTATATTAATTGATGTTACAGGGATAAAATATTGACGATGGACTCTTAGATCTTAGAAGATAGTAGAATTCATTCTCTACGTGACTCTTCTAATGGATTGTTGTTTCCGCTGTGTTTGTTGATCTAAAACTTGTTGTCTATTATATTCTATCAGATATTTTCCTGTTGAAGACTAATGATAATTTATTGTATATTATCTTAGTCATAATATTCTTTACTGGGCTAGTTGAGCTCACCCTTTTCCTTTTTGTTTCATTTTTCTTCTCAGAAGGTGAGAACATAGCAGGATCGAGTCGGGGTATGGAGTGATGGTTCTAGAAAGATGTTTTAGCTGTCCTCACTATTTCTATAAAATAGTATATGAATAATTGTATGAGAACTTATTTGGGTGTGGATATTGTCTAGAAGATAATATTTGTATTTAAACTCACAGTATGTGTTGTCGTATTTTGCACGACAATTGTATTATTGAAGTTGTAGTTTACTTTCTGTACCATGTATTTGACGACTCAGAATGGGTGTTGTATACCTATTTTGGGGGTGTCGCAATACCTAATTTAAAAAATAATCTATTAGACTATTACTATTATAGTATTTACCTTAACCAATGCATCAAGTTCTCGAACTAACGAATTTGGCCCCTCAGCTATAAGCCCCTCCAATAACGCATCAAACAAATTTGAAATTCCAAAACCCAATTGCTTAATTTTTGACTCTATAACCTCTAACAATCTTCTTTCAATTAGTGAAAAAATGATAATGCAAGACTGTGATTTTCTCTGAACGTGTTCAAGTGAAAAGTAACTTTAGAATTTACTAGAGATGATAATACATACATACACACATGGTGCGATTTCGATTTTATGTGTTCTATTTTGGCTAGTAACCAAACTGGAATCGTAAATTTGGTTATTCAACCTACCTAAAACCGTCACATACGCCGAAATTGTTGGTGCGATTTTAATCGGTGTGGTTCGTGCGATTTTTGGTGTGATTTCAATTCCAATTTAATTACTTGTTCAGTCCTAATTTTGGGAGTGCGCATTGAGCGGGGGGGGGGGGAGGGGGTTGGGGCGGGGCGGGGCGGGGTGGGGTGGGGTGGGGTTGGAAGATGGTAAAGACATGCTGATGTCTTTTTTCAATCTTTCTTTTTATTTTCTTGCTTTAAGGTTTTGTTCGTTAAGTTAAAACATGTTGTTAAATAAAATAATGATACTTATTTAATATTTAATTAAATATTTTATGATTATTCTTTTAAATAAAATTAGTTATATAAAATATATTTTTATTTGTTATTTAATTACTTATTTTTTCTTCAAATAAAATTATATAAAAATAAAACCTCATTTATTATTTAAAATTGCATATTTTTCTTTGATTATATAGTGTTCTTAATTTTAGCTAATTGAGGTATATTTTACTTTATTTAAAGTTTCTTTTATGTTTTTTCTATTATTATTTTTTTATTAAAAAATCATTTGATTTTCTCCTTAATTTTTCATTCATATTTCATATTAAAAAAAACATTTAATGTGATAGATCTGTTTAAAGTCAATTTGATTTAACTATTTTGTAAAATTTTATAGATAAATTCTATTTTAATGAATTAATTAGATCTGACAAAATAGGTACAAGCCCACGGCCCGAGCATTTGAAAAAAAATCAAGCATCAAGTCGAGTTTTGAAAAGAAATCAAAGCATCAATAAGATATTATGTAAGCGTTGGAAGGAGATATTTCGTGTTCATATGAGATTTGTGTTCTTTCTTTTTCTTGGTGAAATTAGTGATTATTATTATTATTGAAGAGCAAGGATCAAGTGCATACCCATTATCTTATTTACCCGTGCTTACCCCTCTTTAGACGACGGTTTCGGTCATACAACTGTCGTCTATACTTTTAGCGACGCTATATATTGTCCGTCGCTAAAAGTATAGACGACGGTTGTATGACCGAAACCGTCGCCTAAAGGGGGGTAAGCACGGGTGAGTAAGATAAAGGGTATGCACTTGATCCGGACCGTATTATTGAATATGTAAATTTGAATGGAGCACAATATTTGTTAAAAATTAGTCAGACATTTTCATTTACTGTTTTCCATTTATATTCTTTATTTAGCTTCTTCAACTTCAAGCCGATTACTAAACAAATAAACAAAAACTCAACATAATTTACGGGATGAAGTTAACTTCATGGTAAGTTAATTAATTAATTAATATAATACTGACACAGATAGATAGATCACCTCCCGACATACATGTCGATACTGTATTAATCAATTCACTCTCATTCCCCTAAGAAGATAAAAATTACGAGTCCAGTCCTCATCAGCAGTAGCTGGATGGATTGATCGATGATGTATAAGAAAAACCAAAGAAAAAAAGGTTTAAATTGCTTCATTATTTATTTATTGATGATCACTACATCTGCTCTCACTTGATGAATCCCTTGCTTCTTCTCCCATCCTGTTTTATCCCCTCTTCCTCAACCCCACCACTGTCAGTCAGGATCAGCTTAAGAGTGAAACATACGTTCACTATGGCCCCAACCTACCTACCTACCTACCAATATTAATAGGCCAACTTATCTAATATTGGATTTTAATTTATTATTATTAAAAAGACAAATTTGTGGGACCGGACGGCATGATACTTATTAAGTATGGGACAAATCGTTCAAGTATTTCGTTGGACCTCAACCTAAATTGTTCTATTTTAATTTGACCAAGAATTAGCAAACCTAGCAATTAAAGTGTATTATAAAATCAATAATGGTGTCTTAGAAACAGCTACTAAATGATCTGATCGGACCAGACAGACAGAACCTACTAGTTTAATTATTTAAGACGGTGTGTGATGCATCTTAATGGTCCGTTTTTTAATACATCTTAATAATTCATATTTTTGTATTAATAAATTATTTGAATTAATTAAGATATAAATTTAAATTTAAATTATTCAAAAAATCTCTTAATATAAATGTTCAACGCCAAGATCTTCTGCCACGTCCCAATCACGTAAGACGTCTTGATCCTGCACACTGAATACAGTCAGCACCAAAAGCTTGACGGCTTCGACCGTCAGAGTCAATACAGGCGATCATAAGAGTTAACAATGGAGGATAAAATATCTAGTGTATTGACAAAGATCAAGTTATCAATTACCTTTACTTAGAAGACTTCCTTGTTATGTTATACTCTCTAGCCCGGTTTACCGTGCCACCCACTACTGTTTGACACAGTCCCCTGATCTTGATAGTTTCTACTGACTGCACACAGCTCACCCACTACCTGTGGTCACTGTTTTCTATAGCCGGCCGTCCAAGGATCCCATCCACATTAATGCATGACAGATATAATAGTCAACCATCATGCTTTTTTCATCATTACCGGTCAAAGGTGGAGACATTTAATATCTAATGGGTCAGCCCACTAACCCGACCCGATCATGTAAAGACTTGACAGAAATAATATTGTGACTAAGTCCAATAATTTTAAGATTCAATAATGATAATCCGGTGGACTAATCAAATAAACAGGCCCAATTCATTCGGTCCAATAAGTAAAATATCATGATCCAATAATATATATATAAATATATATATATATATATATATATATATATATATATATATATATATCTATCTAATAAAATACAAATGATTTTGAATTTTCCGCTCACTCAATAAATCATCTAGGCCGTTCAAAGTTTGAGATAAATCCTACCGTCCATACATCTATCTAATAAAATACATCTATCTATCTAATCTATCTAATAATTATTTTAAATTTCCGACTCACTCAATAAATCATCTGGACCGTTCAAAGTTTGAGATAAATCTCATTGTCCATTTAGTGCCGGAGGCACGGGACCCAGCTAGTATATATATAAATTACTATAAAAATTAATTAAGATATAAACTTTTAAGATAAACTAAACTCTTCAAATTCGGATAATACTCGCTCATTTTGTGATGTAGTACTATTTGTATCAAATAACGGCTATTAATCATTTTTTATATACTCCTAATTATTGAAGACTGATAGCTGTTATGCATTACTACAGCTCACGTGACACCTTTCAACAGCTTTCATCTGCCCTTGCAAATTGCCGGCTTTTTCCACGTGATACCCCTCGCCTATTATTTCATAGAGCGTGAATGCCAAACACCCATCCTCACCGTTCTTTTTCACCGTCTATTTTCAAATTTTAATTTCCCACTTTAAACTAACGGTGCCGTCATCATCTCTGTCTCATTGCTCACACCAACATAACGGCAAACGTATTCCGTCATCTTCACCGCCATTAAATCCCTCCTCCTCCTCCATTTCTCCCAATCCCAAATCATCCCTATTTCTCTCTCTCTACAAAGTCTCTAACTACACGTTTCTTCACTTTCTCCCTCGAGAAAATGCGTGAGATTCTTCATATCCAGGGGGGCCAATGTGGCAACCAGATCGGAGCCAAGTTCTGGGAAGTGGTATGCGCCGAGCACGGCATTGACTCTACCGGCCGGTACAGAGGCGATAACGATCTCCAACTCGAGCGCGTCAATGTCTACTACAACGAGGCAAGCTGTGGGAGGTTCGTGCCACGCGCCGTTCTCATGGACCTTGAGCCGGGAACCATGGACAGCGTCCGATCTGGGCCGTACGGCCAGATATTCCGGCCTGATAACTTCGTGTTTGGACAGTCCGGTGCGGGAAACAACTGGGCGAAGGGGCATTATACTGAGGGCGCTGAGCTTATTGACTCGGTTCTCGATGTGGTTCGTAAAGAGGCTGAAAATTGTGACTGTCTTCAAGGTAAAAAATTTCTTTTGTTTCTGAAGTTCTCTTTACCTTAGTAAAGTTTGAATACAATTGCTGTGGACTGTGGATCTGATGATTTCAGTTTCGAATTAGCTGATTGATCTTCCACTGACTAACTGTAGTTCATTTGTGTTCGTATTTATTGATATTTTGTGTCCATAATTAGAGATACATTTTGATTTTTAGAGTCGATTTCGTGAAATCCTGAAATTCAAAATTGATATGCGGTGTAAACTAACTGTAACCTATTATTTATTATGATAGTTTTAAAAATTTGAACAAAATTATTTCAATTTTGAGTTCAGGATTTCGCAAATGGAGTCAAAATGTATATTTAATTTTGGAAACGAGCTAGTAATTGTCAAGGCATTTTTAGAGATTTTATCAATTATACGTGCAAATCATTATCTGACGGTATTTTGCTATAGATTTTATTTATCTAACAAAATACAACTGATTTTGAATTTCCCGCTCAGCCTAATAAATTATCTGGGCCGTCCAAAGTTTGGGATAAATTCTACAGTTCATGTAGTGCCGTAGGCACGGGACACAGCTAGTAGGTTTATATTTGCTTACAATGCAATACTAGTATTATTATGTTTAAATATTGATAGTCTGTTGGCTTGCTGATCATTTCATTTTTATTTTAGGAGTACTTTCCAGATTTCAATTGTCATTTGCTAAAGATTTTCTGTTTGTATATGAAAGTTTTATGTGGAAAATAACTTGTTCTGAGTCATGATTGTTGCACTTCACTTTGTCATACTATATTGTAGTGTTGCTTTTTACAGTGGCATGTTATTATTATCTTATTGTTCCTTTGGTTTTGAAACTTAATTTCAGTAATAATATAGTGTACACTGAAATCTGATCTTATTGTTGCTTTTAATGCTCAACACCTCTAACATTAACTCTTTGCTTACTCATTTCAGGATTTCAGGTTTGTCACTCACTGGGTGGAGGAACTGGGTCAGGAATGGGAACTCTTCTTATTTCTAAGATCAGAGAAGAGTATCCAGACCGAATGATGCTCACTTTCTCTGTGTTTCCTTCCCCTAAGGTGTCAGATACTGTTGTTGAACCGTATAATGCGACCCTCTCAGTGCACCAGCTTGTTGAGAATGCAGATGAGTGTATGGTTTTGGACAATGAAGCTTTATATGACATTTGCTTCAGAACTCTTAAATTAACAACTCCAAGCTGTAAGTTATTCTCTTTTGCTTGTCCATCTCTGTTTTTAGCATAACTGGAAATTTAGACATCTTTACTATGCTAGTAAATGACCTTTTTATGGTAATTTTAATAGTATCAACTAGCTCCATGAAGACCAGGACTATACAGGTGATATTGTGCTGTCCATGCATGAGCAGTGTTTTTTTATAGAAAAACTGAGACTATTAACGTAGCATACGATTTACTTTTTATTTTCTATTCATAGACAATCAATAAGGAATCGAATATTAGAAGAACTTCTAAGTTTTGTGTTACAATGAGTTATTGATTAGTGGAACAATAATTGGTTGTGCAGAACCTAGTGTATTTCTGTGTGAAACAGGATGGAACAAGAATGCTGTGATCTTATTTTATTATGTTCTGCCTTTTGTTTTAAAATGATAATTTATCTAGTATTTCATTTACTTAAACAGTTTGTGATTATTGGATCATTTGATTCTAGTTGTCCTCTTCATAAATCATTTGATGAAATTTGATACAGAAGTGTATAACATGTTTGTGTTGAGAACCTCTGGTAGTTTTGATTAATCTAAGTCACTAGGAATACATTCATAGCCAGTGTTGTTAAAGGCTAACCTAGTCCACGTTGGGTGCCTCGCCTCACCTGTGGCTCCTTCAGTGAGGCGCACCCACCCGAGGCGACAAGGTGTGGGCCTCATTGAAGTTGTGTAATTTTTATTTCTAATCAATCTAGACCATCAATTGCAGCCTCCTCCAAGTCTCTCTCTTCTCCTTTTTTTTTATTCTCTTCTCTTTCCCCAAAAAAGGCTATTTTGTAAAATACTAAAGGGTTATGTTGCCCAATTTTTTTCAAAAACTATGAGTACTTTACCTCACTACTATTCATGTGTTTACTAACTTATTAAATAATTAAATGTGTATATAACTTATAAGTATTTTTTTAATAATTAAATATGTATTTATATTGTTGTTTAGTGTTTACTACTTATATATATAAGTATTTAATTAAGTATTTATGCAAATTTAATTATGATACGATTATATTAGTGTCACTTATACTACATGGGTATGGTTTTTGAACTAGTTATAGAATTTTTTTGAATGTGCTTAGAATTTCATAAATTTGAACATGGTTAGAATTTTTTGAACATGCTTAGAACATGGTTGATAAATTTGAAACATAAATAATAGAATGTCTGTATATATATTTTTATTTTTTTAAAAAATATGTGCCCCTCACTTCGATGAGGCGTGCCTCGTGCCTAGGCTCCAAGGAGACCTTTGCGCCTCAGTGCGCCTTGCGCCTTAAATAACAATGCCCATAGCTCCGAAAAGAGCCTCGTAATATTCTAGCAATCATTTTTCCCTAATATTTCCTTTTGTTTAGTATTTTTACATAGTATTATAGTAGCTGACAATTAAGTTATGGACTGACTGAACTTGACCTCTTTTTTTTTTATTAGTTGGAGATCTAAACCACCTGATTTCAGCCACCATGAGTGGGGTAACTTGTTGTCTTCGATTCCCTGGTCAACTCAACTCTGATCTCCGTAAACTTGCTGTCAACCTTATTCCATTCCCTAGATTGCATTTCTTCATGGTTGGATTTGCTCCACTCACATCTCGTGGGTCACAACAATACCGAGCCCTCACTGTTCCTGAGCTTACACAACAGATGTGGGATGCTAAAAACATGATGTGTGCTGCTGATCCCCGCCATGGTCGATATCTGACTGCTTCAGCTATGTTCCGTGGCAAAATGAGCACCAAGGAAGTTGACGAACAGATGATTAATGTACAAAACAAGAACTCGTCTTACTTTGTTGAGTGGATCCCCAACAATGTTAAGTCTACTGTTTGTGATATTCCTCCAACTGGTTTGAAAATGGCATCAACTTTCATTGGGAACTCCACCTCAATTCAAGAGATGTTCAGAAGGGTTAGCGAGCAGTTCACAGCTATGTTCCGCAGGAAAGCTTTCTTGCATTGGTACACTGGAGAGGGCATGGATGAAATGGAGTTTACGGAAGCAGAGAGTAACATGAATGATTTAGTTTCTGAATACCAGCAGTATCAAGATGCCACAGCGGAGGATGAGGAAGACTATAACTACGACGATGAAAATGAGGAGCTTCAGGCAGCCTAATATGTTTTTGGCTATGGGTATTGGGTGCGACTTCTTTTAGTTAGCAACTGTGATGCTGAGTTTATGTGAATTTGTTATTGAGCCCTTATTTGATGTTTGGAACAGATTGCAGATTTGCCACTTTTTGTGGCATGTTCCTTGTCTGCTTTCTTTATAGTTATATTTAGTGAGTACTGGTTTATATATGGAATTGAAAGCTAGTAGGGTAGAGTTGCAGTAGAAAGTATTTTGAAAGAACACATGCTATATGTTCTATGATAGGCCGATCTTGGTCTAATTGCGTATGAATGCTCTTATGTTGGTGAAATTTATGAGTGTTGTTTGCAGAGGAAATATTTATAATGCAAAATTTTCTTTGGCATGTTTTACCTCTTCCAAGTATTACTTTTAAGAACTTGTGTAGAGAGGATTTTAACGAGGTTCGAACCATGTTGTTTTTCTATTCCTAATGGATAATGGCTTGTTATGGGGTTACTGCCTCTGCCTTGGGTCTTGTTTTCTTTCACTTGTAATTGTAGGATGGACACCAGCAATGGCATTGAGATGACATATTTGCCTGTTTATATTAATGTGTGAATTTTAGTTTTAATTCTCCATTTCGAAATATATATAATCTCACTCTCTTTGCAAAGATAAGAATTTTAAGAAAAAATATTGTATTTTCCATATTTATCACTATTTTAGTAAGTTAAAAAGTTAACAAATTTGATGATAAAGTCGAGGATATTTTGAGATTTATAAGACCATATTTTCATCATTTGATGAGACTTTCACGAATTAAAATTTTGACAAATGACTGGAGTTTTGTGGCCCACTCACCCCTTGTTCAATCCTTCCACACAAACCTGGCAAGCAGGTACGGGTGATTCCTTCGCCATGAATGGCCTTGACATTCGATCGAAACATGAAAATAGCTGTTAAAAATGAAATGAAACTAATCAAATTCCTTCTCTGTTCGATATAATTGGTAATAGAGACTATTAGGCACAGCCAACAATGTTCATATTTTTGTATACTGAAAAAAAATTACACGGTTCTCAAATCTTATTTTTTTCTCCCATGTAACACGAGCTAATTGCAAGACAAATATAATTTGTTTTAGGCTCCAAACTTCGGAACTTTAGCAGTTGAAATTTGAGCAAGAAAGTGCTCTGCAACAATCCTTCGTTGGATTTTCCCTGTAGCAGTCTTTGGAACAGTATCAGTGATGAACACCTTCTTTGGGACCTTGAAAGCTGCAAGGTTCTTTTTGCAGAACCTCAAAACCTCTGCTTCATCAATATCTGATCCTTCTCTGGGAATGACGGCACAATTTATCTGCAAATGATATAGAATTAAACATGATAAGCCACAAAGTTCAAACCAAACACATGAAATTTATCTAATTTTACAGCTCCATAAAATAGTGTGGGAAGAGGCTGGGATTCTCAACCTGGCACCAGTAAGGCTGCTAAAATGGAGTTGTAGAGAAAAATAAGTGTTTTATCTCCAGTTACTTTTAAAATTTTAACTATCAAGTCTTGGAGGCTCAATATAATTTTTCCATCTCAAAAGGTAAGTCACTATTGCGGCCTTTTATCTCAACAAGGTAGTGCTGTGCATGAGTGTTGCACTACACAGATATTGAAGTAAAACATCAAATTATTTTAACAATAAGGCTTGAATTTGGAACAAACATATCCACAAGGGTATGGACCCAAAAAATTTGCAAAAGGTCCTTTTAGGCATTGGAATGCCAAAATTTCACTTGAACACTATGAAACCAATAGGTCAGATAGATATGGTAGATATGCCTGTAACTAAGATGCAAGGCTTACCTAAAACCTAATGCTTTTGAAACAAATCTTGATAACAAACAAAATTTCTTGTACCTGAAGAACCATTTTCATTGAGCAAAGAGTCAAAAACAATTACAAAGTTTACTCTGGAAATGATGCACTAAACTTCCTAACTTGACTTACTAATTAAGCTACCATATTATACTACCTACCTGTCTAACAAACTAGGTATAAAAGACCTTAAAGCCCTTATAAATAATGTACTTATTACAATATTAACCCTGTACTATAGTAAGAAGCTGCAACTTGATCCCTCAAGCTGTTAGAATGAAACTCCAAGCTGGTAGAACTTGTTTATTTAGAGTTTTGGGGTTCTAAATTGCTTGCAGTCTACTGTGATAGTTCTTCTGCCATTGATTTGGCTTCTAATCCTATCCACCACGCCAGGACTAAGCATATAGATTTGGACTGCCACTTCATTCAACAAAAGGTTCAACGAGGCTTGCTAGTTCCTACTTGTGCTTTCTAAACTTCAACTTGCATATATTTTCACCAAATCTCTTCGTAAAACTCTACACTAGTTTTTTTAAGCAAGTTGGGTGGTCCTTTCCACCCATCAACATGTGGGGAGGGTATTGCAGATACTACAGCAGCAGACAACACTTAACAAGTTGATAGCTGTTCTACCAGTTTGGAGTTTCATTTCAACTAGGAATCAAGTTGTATCTTGTTACAATAGACGTGGTTAATATTGTAATAAGCACATTATTTAAAAGGATTTTAACTTTAAGGTCTTTTTAACTTGGTTCAACAGGTAGTTAGTATAAATATGGTAGCTTAATTACCAAGTCAAATTAGTTATTTTATTGTATCATTTCCAGAATAAGCTTTGTAATTATTTTTGACTCTTTGTTCAAGGAAAATGATTCTTTAGATACAAGAAATCTTATTTGTTATCAAATCTTGTGGTAAATTGCACCCAAAAAAAATAATCTTGGTAAACAAACATGCACACAAACACTACCTACCATAGAATATAATAGAAATATGGTCCACAAAATTATGTGTCACTTAATGGGACATGCCTGTGCACCATATATAGTCTACATCATCATTCTTTTAAAAACCGAGTACTTGGTTTATGTTTTCAAGTTCAGGATTTTCCATCAGGGGAAACATTGCTATTGAACATATATTAGTTAGCGCAATATAGAAACAATAGATTACAAGAAACATAGCTGGCATTAAGAAGAAATTGACATCCAAGAGAACTGGCTAGTCACAGTGTTAAAATGAGATAATAGATAGACAAAAAGAGCTGGTGATGGAGTTGTATTATTACCTCTTCGCCATATTTGTCATCGGGAACTCCAAAACAAACAGCTTGAGCTATGTCCTTGTGTGACAAAAGGACTGCGTCCACTTCTATTGGAGATATCTTCTCTCCTGCAATTGTTGTGAAGACGCATATATATTATTTAAAGGAAATACATTTTGACTAGTTAAAATGAATATCTCAATTTTAAATTTAAGAATTTAAATATTAAAAATATCCAATATTTTGGAAGGGAGTATATATATCAATAACTACATGAGTAATGCTACATACACAAACTATTTAACTAAACATTACCCTCACACAATATGTTGAGGTGGAGTATGCTACATTAGCGTTTATAAAATAATAGTTTGTGTAGATTCTAACTACATTATTTAGCTTTTATTTGGATACAAAATAATTGAAATTTCAAGCAACTAAGGTCAAATTGCCTAAATTAAATCATGAAGCATCAAACTACATGTATGTAATAGAACATACCTCCACGATTGATCAGCTCCTTGATTCTTCCAACTAGATGCAAATACCCATCAGAGTTGAGATAACCAATATCTCCAGTATGAAACCACCCGAATTGAAAAGCGGTTTTGTTAGCCTCTGGGTTGTTTTTGTAACCCATGGTCACATTTGGACCCCTAATACAAACCTCCCCACTAGCTCCCGCTTCTTGTTCAACCCCATTTTCATCCAGTATTGCCATCTCCTGACCCACGGGTTTGCCTACCGACCCAGGAACATGTGGCCCATTTTCCGGTAATGGGTTTGAAGCCATCAGATGGGTTGCTTCCGTCATTGCATAAGCCTCCAACACCGGCGCGCCAAATGCCTCCTCCAGCCTAGCCAAAATAGACGGCGCTAGCGAAGCACTGCAGCTACGTATAAACCGGAGTTTTGGGCAAGTGGGTTCGGGTTTAATCAAGTGGCGATCCAATATAATCTGGTGTATTGTAGGAACGGCTGTGTACCACGTGGCGTTGTATTTATTCATGTCTGACCAAAACGTGGAAGCTGAGAATCGTCCGGCAGCAGGTAGGGTGACGGAGGCTCCGGCTCCGAATGAGCTCAATAACCCGGCAAGTAACCCGTGAACGTGAAAGAGCGGGAGGACTATGACGGTCGAGTCGGACTCAGTGAGTTTGTAAACGGATTTTATGTTCTGTACCGAGGATGCTAAATTGAGCTCACTCAGTGGCACGCCTTTTGGTCTACTCGTGGTGCCGGATGTGTGGAGAAATAGAGCCACGTCCGATGGATCGTTTACGATATTGGAGATAGAGTTGGGGTCCGACTCGGACTGAGTCGAGGAAAGAGAAACTTCAGAGTCGGCTTGGGGAAGGGTGGCTGTGACGTGCTGGATGTTAAGCTTTGAAGCCGCGGCTTGAGCCGGCTCATTACCTTCTTTTGAAGTTAGCAAAAGCTTTGATCCTGAGTCCGATAGGTAGAACTCGAACTCATCGGATGTGTAAGCCGCGTTGAGTGGAGCAGCGGTGGCTCGGACTCGAATTATCGCCAGAAACATAATTATGAACTGTAATCAAATATTAAATCAAACTAATTAATTACTTCATAATTATACAACGTAAAAAAAATTCATAGACGTAGAAGAAATCAACCAAGTGGTCTATTTGGCCTCTGACAAAATTCATAAATGTAGTAGTTTACTTTTTTAACTACTCCATAGTTATTTAGGACATTAAAAGCAAGCAATTTTCCTACTTAATTTCCTTATTTCTAAATTTATTTCTGATGGTTTCTCGGTTGAAATTTACGAAAATAAAATTTTAAAACCATAAAACGTTATAATCCTCAATCGAAGGAGAGAGAAGAAGAAATGAGACGTACCTCGACGGTATTAGGAAACGTGAGAGCTACAACATCTCCGGGCTTGACACCGGCGGAGACAAGGCGAGAAGCGGATTGTTCAACGAGGTCATGTAGGCGAGCGTAGGTGAGATCGAATTGGCCTGAAACAGAAAGTGCCCGCCGGTTTGGGAATTTGCCGGCAACTCGGTTCAACAATCCGGTGAGCGTCAAATTTTCCATTCTCATGGAATTCCGAGCCGATTAAGAACACAAGATAATTTATTAGACTAAAAAATAGACAATAAAGAAACGATGCAGATATGGAGCATATAGGAATACGTGGTTATATATAGATATAGATATAGATGTAGAGGTGGTAGGCTGAATGGTAATGAATGAAAAAATAAAGATGGATTTGGGTTGGGTTGGGTTGGGCTGGGCGGGTGGATTGGGAAGGCGTGATTTGGGGGAGGTTAGCAACGTGGCAAATCAAGAAAAGTTTGATGATGAGGGGGAAGTGTGCCACCCTTCCCTCCTCTTTCTCCTCGACTTTCTGTTTTTTTCTCCCTTCCTTCCTCCACCTCTCCTTTCCATGTGTTGAGACGTCAGCAGTATAGTACTACTACCTCTTTTATTATTGTCGTCGACAGAGAAAATAAAAAGTTATGGAGGCTGTTGAGTTGATACATTATGCATGCATGTTGTTTAATGTCATATAATACATACTTAAGTACTACTCCCTCCGTTTTTTAATATATGTCATTAATTATAATATCAATTATCTATATTGCCCTTAAATTAAAAAAAGAGATTGTTATTTATTGGACAAAATAGTAAGAAAATCAAAATTACATTTATTACTTGGGGTAATATTAGAAACTAAACAACTAATGTTTATTTAGAATTCTCAAACGACTTATATTAAAAAAAATATTTCTCTAAAATGACTTATATTAAGGAACGGAGGTAGTATTCCAAATTCAACACAACCCTATAGAGACAAGTTAAAGTTGAATACAAAAATTTTAAATTTCAGTTGAATACAACAAAAATAAAATAAAATTAGACAAATTGTGTTATAAAAGTTTTAGAGAGAGGGATAAAAATATTTAGAGAGAAAATGTAAAAAATTAAGTATAAAAAAAATTAGACTGAAAGAGAATATATGAAAAATTAGAGAGACAAATTAAAGGAAAATAAAAAATCAATATATATATATATATATTTATATATTAAATAATTTATTTTATTGGATCATAATAATAGTAAGATCAACATTTAAAGAAAAAATAATTAGAGAGAGATTGTGTTATAAAAGTTTTAGAGAGGGATACATTTTTTTAGAGAGAATGTTAAAAATTAAGTGTATACAAAAAATTTAGACTATGAAAAAATTAGAGACAAGTTAAAGTAATATAAAAAGTCCATATATATATATATATAAAATAATTTATTTCATAGGACCATAATAATAGTAAGATTAAAATTAAAGTATGAGTTGACCTATATTATACATATTTAGTTCTAACTCACATAACTCATATTAAAAACAGGTTATACGATTTGAGGGTGTGTTAAATAAAAACTAAATAAATCTGAATCTGAATGAGCTGAATCTGAATTAAAAATGTTGTTTGATAATTGACATATCCGAAACATTTGAATAACAAATTTTTATTATTTTATGCCACTAAAAAAAATTCAAAATTGTTATAAATTTATTCAGTCCATTCAGTCAAAAAAATGACACTAATCCATTCAGCCTAAATCGTCTGAATGGCTGACTGATTGGGCGATTCGGACGATTTTTTCTAATATAAACGCACTTAATGACTGGCAGCCATTCATTTCTAAACAAACAACTCTTTAGCTTTTAAATGAAACTATATTCATATTTTGTAATCCATAACCAACCCAATTCCATTTTTTACCAGGTCCAAGAGGCATAATGGTCCCCGTATATTAAAGAAGCAGAAGTTGAAAATAAAAATAAAAATGGTAGATTAGTACACACCTCATCTGTAAGACTCCAATTTTTTTTTGAATAAAATAGAATTTTCTCTATTTATTATTTGAAATAGTAAGTGGTTGATTTGATTAATGTGGTTAGTTATGGGTAAAAAGCATAAATATTTTAAATAAGCAAGTGGTTATAAAATACTCATTGTTGTCGGGGAATATTCGTTTGGTCGTGAAATATTCTAGTTGTCGGGGAATATTCGTACGACGGCGCTGTTAGGTTTGTAATATTCATGAACGCAATCAAATTGCACAAAATAAGCAGAAACGTGAAAAATCAGAGTTTTAAAATTTTACAAACCATATACTCGGATCATCATTTATACACAATTATTAATTAAACAAAAAGATAAAGAATAAAAATCATACCCTTGAAGATTCGAGCTTCCTCAGGTACAAGTTCACCTCCAATCCTTTTCGCGTTTAACTTGAATCCACCGGGTTTGGTTCCTTTCTTTGATCAACGTTAGCCACCCAAGTGTTTGACCTCTAGAGGTGATCCACGAAGGAAGAAGAAATATTCAAGAAGAAAGGTGATTGGCTAAACCCTAGTTTTCTATCTCTATAGAAAAGGAGCGTACTCTCCAACAATTGGAATAACGTCTGTTGTAAAAAAGTCAACAACCATCTCACCCATAATAAGACTCCTCTTATTTATAGATGTGAGCAACTCTCCTTAACAATTAAGAAATTAGGTTTTATTTTAATTAATTAAAATTCTTTAATTAATTAGCCTCCTAATCTTATTAAGAATAAATGAGAGTACTAATATTAAATTAATTTTCAAATCTTTAGAAATTAAAATAATAATAATTGTAATAATATTAATAAGACTCCTCTTATTAATTTATATTTAATATTTCTAAAATATTAAATAATAAATATTAAGCTATTTAATTTATTCTATCACCATAGATTAAATTAAATATACTTAATTTATTATTACGATTATGCCATTAACTTCTTAAATAATTATTCTTCCTTTTATGGTGTGACCCATTAGTTTCTCCATATTAAACCGGTTGTGAATAAATCAATTAGAACAATTCTAATCTTATTTAAATAAATAAATTAAACTATTAATTTATTTAAATAAATAATATTTATTCTACAATAGGGATAAGCCTCCCTAACGATTAACGACTTTTCAGATAATATAGATTTCAACATTAATCATAAAAGAAACTTTGAGTAAATAGTTACCGTACAATTTAATCCTTCCACCATACAATGTCCCAATTAAATATAAGACATAGAATTACTGTCAAGTCTTATTTTATTTAATTATATGTATTTCGACTCTTAAATGCACAACTCCAAATAATGCAAATTAGAAACTCTTTTCTAATTTCATTCTATCTTGGCCAATGACTACTGGGTTGTCATTTATCGAATCACATAGGATATTTCTCTTCTTTTACTAGAAGCGGTAGATTCTTTATTGATTATACATTATCTCCATCTACAACTTATTATACCCAAGCATACCCTTTTATATACCCTAAAGGTCTTAAGGAATAAGTCAAAGTACAACTCATCATACACAAGATACTATGATGATCTCAAGTCCAAGGATCACTTGTACTACTATCACTACAAGAATTTCTATTGACATGTAAGTAAAACTCCATTAGGTATTCCTTAGCGAGCCACGTTCAGTGAACTTATTCTCTAATAAGCGCCTACATACTTGCTTTAGTGTCTCAACACAAATGATCATGAGATCAACCATTCTCATCTAATGAGCAAGCAACGTATGTACCAATCTATCCGGATTCACTAATCCCCAATTTAGTAATCCAACGATTGGGAACTATTTTAGTTTTAAGCTTTTTAAGAATTTAGATCTCATTAGAATGATCATCATCATTATTCTAAAAGCATTGCTTAAAATTATGAGTTTATCACATATTATTAAAACAACATCATGTAGATAATTAAAAGTCTTTAATAAATTAATACTTTTTATTAATAAATGAATAAGATTGTTACAAAGTATATGCTTTATCATCAAACATGATTGGCTTGTGTGCATATTACTTTCAATCTCCCACTTGCACTAAAGCCAATCGCCATGGTATCTCATACCCTTCTTCTCTAAGTGACGATTATCCCGCTGTTGGATAAGCTTTAGTTAATGGATATGTAATGTTGTTCTTGAGAGTCCACTATCTCTATAGTGATTTCCCATCTTCCAATGATTTCTATAATCAAGTGAAAGTGCCACAACACATGTTTAGATCCAAAATGAGACTTAAAAACTATTCCTAGTTCTGTAATAAACTTTTCATCCAAACAATCAACTTGTAGCTTCATTTATAGCTATATACTTTGTCTTTATCACTAAACTAGCAACTCTTTGATGTTTGAAACCTTTCCAATTCACTGCACCACCGTTCAAGATAACGCTTACCTTAAAGTGGATTTTCTGTCTTCTTGGTCTGTCTGAAAAACTTAAGTTTGTTAAGCCCTCTAGTTTTAATTTAGACCCGCCATAAATTTTAATCATATCTTTAGTGCCGGTTAAGTACTTTAAGATGTTTTTCGCTGTCTTACAATGAACTTCTCCAGAATATGACCGATCATCATCATGTCTCGTATATTTCATTGTATTCATGATTTTCACTCATGCGATCTCTCTTTTCAGGAGTCTATGGGGACTATTAAGAGAGATACACTCTGTGACTCATCAACATGAGACATCTCTTGGAGTTTGCCATGCTAAATGACTTTAGCATCAAATGAATATACGTTTCTTGGGTTAAGTCGAGCATCCTCTTGAACCTATCTATATAGATTTTATCCCCAATTATGATACTCTTCCCAAATCATTCGTGGAGGAATATTTAGACAACTTTATCCTTACTAATTGTAGCATTGGTATGTCATTCCTTATCCGTAGTATATCAACATATAATACTAGGAATGTCACGACGCTTCCATTGACCCTTTTGTACACACTAGGTTCATTCTTGTTTTTGATAAAATCAAACTCTTTTGATTATTTAATCAAAACGAATGTTCCATTTTTGAGAAACTTGCTTCAATTCATTTCTCTGAGTGTCTACAACTTTTACCTCATCGTATGTAACTGGTTCATCATCTTCTATGATGTGTACCTCATCATCATCATCATTTATGATGAATCTATACCTCCTAGGTATCTTCGGTACTATTCCAAATTTATGATTCGGTTGTGGTACAATAGGTCTATCTACAGGTTCCTCTTATTTGACTTATAGTGTTTTGTGGTTCTTGAACTCTTCAAGATGTATTATCCTCCAACTAGCCCCTTCAATGATAAACACCTTTATCTTAGAAGGTAGCGTGTTTCACAACAAACATTTTTTGCTAAGTAGGATTATAGAACATATATCATAAACTTACTTTAGGATGTCCCATAAATCTGTACTTGTCAAATCTTGTCCCAAACTTATCCTTTGAAACCTTTTTCACATAAGTTGGACAACCCCTTATCTTAACATACTTAAGATTAGGAGTCCTTCTGTGACGCCCCCAAAATAGGTATACAACATCCATTCCGAGTCGCCAAATACATGGTACAGAAACAACTACAACTTTATTAATACAATTGTCGTGCAAAATACGACAACAAATAAACTGTGAGTTTAAATACAAATATTGTCATCTAGACAATATCCACACTCAAATAAGTCCTCATTAAAATTATTAATACACTATTTTATAAAATAGTGAGGACCACTAAGACAACTTCTAGAACCATCATTCCATACCTCGACTAGTACTCGCTACATTCTCGCCTCCTGAGAAGAAAAATGGAACAAAAAGGAAAAATGTGAGCTCAACTAGCCCAGTAAAGAATATTATGACTAAGATAATATAAAACAAATTATCGTTAGTCCTCAACAGGGAAAAATCTGATAGAATACAATAGACAACAAGTTTTAAATCAATATTCGCAGCGGAAATAACAATTCATTAGAAGAATTACGTAGAGAATGAAATCTACTATCTTCTATGATTTTAAAAATTCATCATCAATATTTTATCCCTGTAACATCAATCAATACACATCTTAAATCAAATATTCATCTTTTCACTACAGGCCAAAGATATTCATCAGTTTGTCATGTTCATCTCAACACCTGTACATCTTTGCACTACGGGCCAAAGATATTCATAAGAAAATCAACCATCTTTGCACTACAGGCCAAAGATATTCAGTAATATCATCATTTAGGACTGAGGATGATAAAAAAATATTTTAAATAAAACGAATCCAGTGAAACAAAAGAATAAATATTAAAGATTCGTACTTTAAACAGTCTATGTCCAAAAATACTTCATAAATAACTATAGTGAAGTAAAATTCAAGAATGATCAAAACATGGATACAATCAAAGCTAGTATCCATAATAGATATCTTGGACAAAAAACAAAAAATTAATTTTTCTGTGAATAGTGCCGTATTCGTGAATAATGCCATATACGTGAATAGTGCCGTATATGTGAATAGTAACCATAACACTAAAAGACAAGAATTTCACAAGAAAAATCTTACCAATATTCCGGCATATTGATATTGAAAGAGATAATATCATTTATAAAAAAAATAACATCCCTTACCTCCAAAAAGACAGTACTTCTGACTTGAATACTGGATATAGTGCTGAAGGAACTTGCACCATATAACAACACTCAAAGTATCAAAATACTCACAAGAATACGCTCGATAATATAGAGAGAGAAATTTCAGTTTCTGATGTGATTTTCAATTCTAACCTAAGCACTCTATTTATAAAAAAATGCTCAGAACACCAAAGCAGAAAATTTAATAAAATATTAATATATTTTTTATAAATTCCTACGCACACTTTCTTTGATCCAAAACATCAGCCACACTAGTGGGCCCCCTCACCAAAATAAAAAAAATGTTTTTCTTAAAAAAAAATTAAAATTTCAAAAATCAATTATTTCGGAACTTCAATAATTCATAATAAATAACCCCTTTATCAGAAAAATTCAAATCTTATGTCCATTAAATAGGAAATTCAATTCTCTACAACTTTGTAATTATAAGTTTTTCCAAATTCTAAGCAGAACTTAACCGAAATCTACAAGCGGACGATTTTGCTGGCTATAATCAAATTTCAGTCAAGAAATGGGGTCCACAAACATGAAAAACATGTTTTAAATATTTTTAGTAACAAAAATACTCTTCCTCCTCATTTATTCAGATATCCCACATTCACTGTAAAAATATCAGCATTATTATATTATTATAATATAATAATATATTTAAATGAATTATTTTATCAGAAAAGATAAAAATATCAATTTTCAACAATTGTCACATTAAAAAATTTTCTCCATCTATATCCACATAAAATAAATATTTTTCTTATCATATAAATCAATAATTAATTATTCACAAATAATATTACAGAATCACAATACTGACTGTTAGGTTTGTAATATTCAAGAATGCAATCAAATTGCATAAAAAGTGCGGAAACGTGGAAAATCAGAGTTTAAAAATTTTACAAACTATATACCCGGATCATCCTTTATGCACAATTATTAATTAAACGAAAAAGAAAGAATAAGAACCATACCCTTGAAGATCCGAGCTTCCTCAGGTACAAGTTCACCTCCAATCCTTTTCGCGTTCAACTTGAATCCACCGGGTTTGGTTCCTTCCTTTGATCAACGTTAGCCACCCAAGTGTTTGGCCTCTAGAGGTGATCCACCAAGAAGAACAAAATTCAAGAAGATGTGTATTTGGCTCAAACCCTAGTTTTCTATCTCTATAGAAAAAGGGGCGTACTATCCAACAATTGGAATGACGTATATCTGATATCTGATATAAGACTCCTCTTATAAAGATATCAAGTAACCCTATTAAAAATAAGGTATTATTTATTTAATTAAACTCTTTTAATTAAATGGGCTCCCTAATCTTATTAGGGATAATTACTTAAACTCCTTTAACTAATTTTTTCTCCTAATCCTATTAGGAATAAATGAGAGTACTTATATTAAATTAATTCCTAAACTCTTTTAGAAATTAAAATAATAATAATTGTAATAATATTAATAAGACTCCTCTTATTAATTTATATTTAATATTTCTAAAATATTAAATAATAAATATTAAGCTATTTAATTTATTCTATCACCATAGATTAAATTAAATATACTTAACATATTATTACGATTATGCCATTAACTTCTTAAATAATTATTCTTCTTTTTATGGTGTGACCCTTTAGGTTCTCCATATTAAACCGGTTGTGAATAAATCAATTAGAACAATTCTAAACTTATTTAAATAAATAAATTAAACTAATAATTTATTTAAATAAATAATATTTATTCTACAATAGGGATAAGCCTCCCTAGCGATCAACGACTTTCCAGATAATATAGATTTCAACATTAATCATAAAAGAACCTTTGAGTAAATAGTTACCGTACAATTCAATCCTTCCACCATACAATGTCCCAATTAAATATAAGACATGGAATCACTGTCAAGTCTTATTTTATTTAATTATTTGTATTTCGACTCTTAAATGCACAACCCCAAATAATGCAAATTAGAAACTCCTTTCTAATTTCATTCTGCCTTGGCCAAGGACTACTGGGTTGTCATTTATCGAATCACATAGGACATTTCTCTTCTTTTACTGGAAGTGGTAGATTCTTTATTGATCATACATTATCTCCATGTATAACTTATTATACCCAAGCATACCCTTTGATATACCCTAAGGGTCTTAAGGAATAAGTCAAAGTATAACTCATCATACACAAGATACTATGATGATCTCAAGTCCAAGGATTACTTGTACTACTATCACTACAGGAATTCCTATTGACAGGCAAGTAAAACTCCATTAGGTATTCCTTAGCGAGTCACGTTCAGTGAACTTATTCTCTAATAAGCACCTACATACTTGCTTTAGTGTCTCCACACAAATGATCATGAGATCAATCATCCTCATCCAATGAGCAAGCAACGTATGTACCAATCTATCCGGATTCACTAATCCCCAATTTAGTAATCCAACGATTGGGAACAATTTTAGTTTTAAGCTTTCTAAGAATTTAGATCTCATTAGAATGATCATCATCATTATTCTAAAAGCATTGCTTAAAACTATGGGTTTATCACATATTATAAAACAGCATCATGTAGATAATTAAAAGCCTTTAATAAATTAATACTTTTTATTAATAAATGAATAAGATTGTTTACAAAGTATATGCTTTATCATCAAACATGATTGGCTTGTGTGCATATTACTTTCAATCTCCCACTTGCACTAAAGTCAATCGTCATGGTATCTCATACTCTTCTTCTCTAAGTGACGATTATCCTGCTGTTGGATAAGCTTTAGTTAATGGATATGTAATGTTGTTCTTGAGAGTCCACTATCTCTATAGTAATTTCCCATCTTTCAATGATTCTTATAATCAAATAAAAGTGCCACAACACATGTTTAGATCTAAGATGAGACTTAGGAACTATTCCTAGTTCTGTAATGAACTTTTCATCCAAACAATCAACTTGTAGCTTCATTTATAGCTATATACTTTGTCTTTATCACTAAACCAATAACTCTTTTTTGTTTGGAACCTTTCCAATTTACTGCACCACCGTTCAAGGTAACCCTTTACCTTAAAGTGGATTTTCTGTCGTCTTGGTCTGTCTGAAAAACTTGAGTCTGTTAAGCCCTCTAGTTTTAATTCAGACCCACCATGTATTATGATCACATCCTTAGTGCCGGTTAAGTACTTTGAGATGTTTTTCACTGACTCACAGTGAACTTCTCCAGAATATGACTGATCAACATCAGGTCACGTATATTTCATTGCATACATGATTGTCACTAATGCGATCTCTCTTTTAGGAGTCTATGGGGACTATTAAGAGAGATACACTCCATGGCTCATCAACATGAGACATCTCTTGGAGTTTGCCATGCTAAACGACTTTAGCATCAAATGAATATACGTTCTTTGGGTTAAGACGAGCATCCTTTTAAATCTATCTATATAGATTTGCATCCCCAATTAATATACTCTTCCAAATCATTCATGGAGGAATGTTTAGACAACTTTATCTTTACTGATTATAGCATTAGTATGTCATTCCTTATCCGTAATATATCAACATATAATACTAGAAATTTCATGACGCTCCCACTGACCCTTTTGTACACACTAGGTTCATTCTTATTTTTGATAAAATCAAACTCTTTTGATTCTCTCATCAAAATGAATGTTCCATTTTTGAGAGTGTCTACAACTCTTACCTCATCGTATGTAACTGGATCATCATCTTCTATGATACGTACCTCATCATCATCATCCATGATGAATCCATACCTCCTAGGTATCTTCGGTACTATTCCAGATTTACGATTCGGTTGTGGTACAATAGGTCTATCTATAGGTTCCTCTTATTTGACTTGTAGTATTTTGTGGTTCTTGAACTTTTCAAGATGTATTATCCTCCCACTAGCCCCTTCAATGATAAACACCTTTATCTTAGAAGGCAGCATGTTTCGCAACAAACACCTTTTGCTAAGTAGGATTATAGAACATATGCCCTAAACTTACTTTAGGATGTCCCACAAATATGTACTTGTCAAATTTTTGTCCCAAACTTATCCTTTGAAACTGTTTCATATAAGTTGGACAACCCTTTATCTTAACATACTTAAGATTAGGAATCCTCCCTGTCCATAACTTTTATGGAGTCTTGAGGCCGGATTTTGAGGTTACCTTTTCCGTAGATATGCAGCCATTTCTAGTACATGATCCCAGAAGGATACTGGAATGTCGGTAAAATCATTATGGACCGCACCATGTCCAACAAGGTACGATTTTTCCTTTCAGATACACCAATCAATTATTGTGTATCAGTAGGTGTCCATTATGAGAAAACCATTTAAGATGATCTAGAAATTATTGCACAAGTATTTATTCCTTGATCTAATCAAAGAATCTTAATACTTTGTCAATTTGTTTCACTTCTGAATTCTTGGAACCTTTCAAATAATTCATACTTGTATTTCAGCAAATACATACATTCAACTCTTTGAATGATCATCTCCTTTTCTTATACTAGTTTGTTCAATTCGTAAAATTATTTTCACGTAAGTCAAGTACACAAAATCCATTAAGTAATATTCCAGTTCTATACTAAACATTATTATTATAAATAGAACAACAATTGTTCCTAATTATAATACCAAAGATTTTATTGTCCAACAATAAAATGAAAATAATGTTTCCAACGAGAACTGGAATACAATAACAACTTATTGACTTAATAGACTTGCCCGTAGGCATTGCTTAACTATAAGTTCCTATGGCTAATGCAGCAACCTTTGCTTCATTTCCCACACATAGGTTTACTTATATTTGTTTAGCTTTCTACTTCTGTTTGGTCCCTTCATAAATCTCTATTTATGATAACCAAAGTCGGTATCCAATACCCAAGTAGAACCTTGACTTAAAGAAAAATTTATTTTAAATCATGAGCAAAATTGTATTTGTAACCGAAACTTCACTAAGCTTCTTTGGTTAGCCTCTGCAAGATGTTTCTCGCAGTTTCCTTCCAGTGTCCAGGCTTATTGCAGTGGAAGCAAACTCCTTTGTTATCCGTATAAGTTTTGTTCTTATTATCCTTTGTTTTTGCCCTTTCTATTTACCTTCTTAGAATCGTTCTTCTTTTCAGAAGATCCTTTGGCCCCTACCAGTAAGACTTGGTCTTTCTTGGTTGGAAAGTGACTCTCAACATTTTTCAACATGTTAAGCAAATCAGCGAGGCTGATATCTAGCTTGTTCATAAAAAAAATTCACAACAATTGTGAAATGAGTCCGGGAGTGAGTGCAATATCAAATCTTGACTCAACTCTCCATCCATGACAAAACCCATTGTCCTAATTGATCAATCAAATTGATGATGTTAAGGACTTTTATCTGTACTATAGTGCCATTGGCCATTCTAGATCGGAAGAGCTCCTTAGATATCTGATATCTATCAGTCCTAATTTCCTCACCATCAACTACTTGATGTGCAGGAATATAGTAGGAGCATCCATAGTTTCATGCTGACGCTGAAGCTCGTTACTCATGGATGCGAGCATGATGCATTGAGCCAACTGTGCATCATCTTGTCACTTTCTAAGAGTAGCAATCTCTTCCTCGGAGGCATTGTCTGCAACCATTGCAGGGATAGGCGTATTAAGGACATAAGATAGCTTTTCAGCCATGAGAACTATTCTCAATTTCCTTAACCAATCCATTTAATTTGGTCCGGTTAATTTAGCATCTAATATGCTACGCAGTGATAGTAATTTAGACATTGTAAAATTCTGTAAATGAATTTGTAATTAACAACATTTTAACATACATTCTTTTATTAATTACCAAAATAATTTAGGTCTTGTTTTAAATTGGTATCTCCCACTATTTTTTTCAAACTATATTACCCTCACTTATATAGTTCGGCAAAATCTAATTAAAGATTTGCTAGTGAGAATAAGGATCCCATTTCAAATGTATATAGCCTTATGTGTGCACAACAAACTATATATAAATAAATAGGTAGACAACTCTTGTCAATTACATCAACTATGTAACTCCTTGTATTTTGCCTCTTAAATCATAATGGTCAAGTGTGTGCACATCCGAACTAAAACGATTTAAGTTAAGTCAGACCCAGCATTTCCATATAAGTGAAGAGAAAATTACAGCCCTTGTGTGTGCACAACAAAGCAGTAATGTTCAATTCCTTATAAACATCATATGTAATAAAAACAACATCTTAAATATTTAATACTCGCCTTGTGTGTGCACAACAAACTCATATTAAATATTTAATACTCTATTGTTTCTATCATGCTAGAAGGCGACGTTCGATATTCTAAATATCTTTGAACGTTACAACTTAATATAAAATATTTGAGGGGTTTGCTATTAATTTGTCTCATCTTGTTTAGTGCGCATGCACACATATATATAAAATACGCGTCATATTAATTAACATGCGAAGCATGTTTGCATAATATATAATATATATAATATAAGCATGCACATATAGAATACTATATTCTACTTGGATTGATTATGGACTTTTATTCTAGTTTGGTTCACTAGAGCCACCAAGTGAACCAAAAGGTCAAACCCTAGGGTAGCAAGAATTAATATTTAAACATAACTATTACATTTAAACCCGGGCTCCATTACAAACGGGTCTTCATGCGCTCCTTGATCCTTGATCTCCAATTCTTCAAAATTAATTCTAGCTATTCCTATTACAAAACTATTTTTAAAAAAAAATAGAAACCTTGATCAACAGTCAAGAGGAAGTACATAGGAGGGAGATAGAATTTACATTAAGAAAAATTAGGGAAGACGAGGTACGCAGACCCCATTTAATAAAACCCATACATCCATGCATCCAACTAAAATAAAATCCAATCACATTGGTCAATAGTCCATAATCAATCCCATTTATTATCATACACATCACCATATGCATCAATAAATAACATTCATCTCATGAATAATAAACATTTAATATATATATTGATATCATTTAATGGGCAAATTTAGTTAGTATAAAATCTAATTTTGAATCAAAATAAACTCCTTTATTTTAATCCAAATTTAAATCAAAATAAAACTATTTTATTTTAATTTATCCAATTTTGAATAAAATAAACTATTTTATTTTAATCAAAATCTTTAATCAAAATAAACTCCTTTATTTTAATTAATTATGGAATCCAATTCCATGTAAAAAAAAATAACTTCTTTATCAAAGGAAACACGGATTAATTTCCTATTCACAAATAAACTCCTTTATTTTGAATAATATGAAATCTTATTTCATATCTAAATAAACTCCTTTATTTTAGGATTCTCTTTCCTATTCACAAATAAACCCTTTTATTTTTGAATAATATGAAATCTAATTTCATATCTAAATAAACTCCTTTATTTAAGGAAAGATGGATTCATTTTTCTATTCACAAATAAACTCCTTTATTTTAGAAAATATAAAATCCAATTTCAACTCTAATTAGTTATCATGGAATCCAATTCCAACTCTAATTAGTTAGCATGAAATTTAATTTTAAAATTAAAATAAACCTTTTATTTTAAAATTAAAACAAACTTTTATTTTATGATTAAAATAAACATTTTATTTTAATTATAAAATAATAAGATTAGTATATAAATATATATATATATATATATAACTATTATATATATATATATATATATATAATAACCGTAATATATATTAAGTATATATATATATACTAGTCTTATAAAATGAATCCTGGATAACTTGATTTCCGTGCAACAAAATTGGAAAAATCATGTAACTTCCTTTTTTCTTATTCTTTTTTTGTTTTGGTTCACGTGATACAAGAATTCGTAATATGCCCACACGGAAACCACTAACTTATCACATGCTCCGAATTCGCCAAATCACAGAAAACAGTAGCTGTTCGGCGATTTTTTTTTATTTTATTTATATAACAAAATTATGCCCAATTAAATTGTTCTAAACACATATCAATATACATATTAAATCTGAACAATTAATAATTCGCATAAAGGTTTGGCTCTGATACCACTGTTAGGTTTGTAATATTCAAGAATGCAATCAAATTACATAAAAAGTGCGGAAACGTGGAAAATCAGAGTTTAAAAATTTTACAAACCATATACCCGGATCATCCTTTATGCACAATTATTAATTAAACGAAAAAGAAAGAATAAGAACCATACCCTTGAAGATCCGAGCTTCCTCAGGTACAAGTTCACCTCCAATCCTTTTCGCGTTCAACTTGAATCCACCGGGTTTGGTTCCTTCCTTTGATCAACGTTAGCCACCCAAGTGTTTGGCCTCTAGAGGTGATCCACCAAGAAGAACAAAATTCAAGAAGATGTGTATTTGGCTCAAACCCTAGTTTTCTATCTCTATAGAAAAAGGGGCGTACTCTCCAACAATTGGAATGACGTATATCTGATATCTGATATAAGACTCCTCTTATAAAGATATCAAGTAACCCTATTAAAAATAAGGTATTATTTATTTAATTAAACTCTTTTAATTAAATGGGCTCCCTAATCTTATTAGGGATAATTAATTAAACTCCTTTAACTAATTTTCCCTCCTAATCCTATTAGGAATAAATGAGAGTACTTATATTAAATTAATTCCTAAACTCTTTTAGAAATTAAAATAATAATAATTGTAATAATATTAATAAGACTCCTCTTATTAATTTATATTTAATATTTCTAAAATATTAAATAATAAATATTAAGCTATTTAATTTATTCTATCACCATAGATTAAATTAAATATACTTAACATATTATTACGATTATGCCATTAACTTCTTAAATAATTATTCTTCCTTTTATGGTGTGACCCTTTAGGTTCTCCATATTAAACCGGTTGTAAATAAATCAATTAGAACAATTCTAATCTTATTTAAATAAATAAATTAAACTAATAATTTATTTAAATAAATAATATTTATTCTACAATAGGGATAAGCCTCCCTAGCGATCAACGACTTTCCAGATAATATAGATTTCAACATTAATCATAAAAGAACCTTTGAGTAAATAGTTACCGTACAATTCAATCCTTCCACCATACAATGTCCCAATTAAATATAAGACATGGAATTACTGTCAAGTCTTATTTTATTTAATTATTTGTATTTCGACTCTTAAATGCACAACCCCAAATAATGCAAATTAGAAACTCCTTTCTAATTTCATTCTGCCTTGGCCAAGGACTACTGGGTTGTCATTTATCGAATCACATAGGACATTTCTCTTCTTTTACTGGAAGTGGTAGATTCTTTATTGATCATACATTATCTCCATGTATAACTTATTATACCCAAGCATACCCTTTGATATACCCTAAGGGTCTTAAGGAATAAGTCAAAGTATAACTCATCATACACAAGATACTATGATGATCTCAAGTCCAAGGATTACTTGTACTACTATCACTACAGGAATTCCTATTGACAGGCAAGTAAAACTCCATTAGGTATTCCTTAGCGAGTCACGTTCAGTGAACTTATTCTCTAATAAGCACCTACATACTTGCTTTAGTGTCTCCACACAAATGATCATGAGATCAATCATCCTCATCCAATGAGCAAGCAACGTATGTACCAATCTATCCGGATTCACTAATCCCCAATTTAGTAATCCAACGATTGGGAACAATTTTAGTTTTAAGCTTTCTAAGAATTTAGATCTCATTAGAATGATCATCATCATTATTCTAAAAGCATTGCTTAAAACTATGGGTTTATCACATATTATAAAACAGCATCATGTAGATAATTAAAAGCCTTTAATAAATTAATACTTTTTATTAATAAATGAATAAGATTGTTTACAAAGTATATGCTTTATCATCAAACATGATTGGCTTGTGTGCATATTACTTTCACTGACAACCAGGCCGTTCCCAGGAAAGAGAGGGTTTTCCAATAAAGATTTCTCCTTACTGGCGCGCGATTAGGTGACCAAACCTCTCCTTAGGCAGAACTTTCTAGACATTGCCAATAATGCTATCTAATAATATTATTCAAATAATATGAATTATTGATCTGTTAATAAAAAATATTGTGTAGTGATACTTATTAAAACAACAATAATATAAAATATCAACGTAGCAATTATTAATTCAATAAAATAAAATATTGAACAGTAATTACTGTAACAATTACTAAGTAGTGCCTTCTTACGTAAGAATCAATAATTGGTGCAATACCGTGTGCTACTGTGTTTTAACCACTGGGTATTTCAACAGTATTAACGGTAACAACTACGCTGTTATTTATAAACAACTTATACTTGTCGTTTTCTTCATCCAATCACTTTTCGTTATGGGGCCCACACAAGGCTGCGCCGTCGTATGAATATTCCCCGACAGTAAGAATATTCCACGACCAAATGAATATTCTCCAACAACAATGAATATTTTATAACCACTTGCTTATTTGAAATATTTGCGCATTTTACCCATAATTAACCATATTAATCAAATCAATCCTTACTATTTCAATAAATAGAGAAATTCAATTTCATTTATAATAAATTGGGGTCTTATACCTTCTACTCCATAACTTTTATGGAGTCTTGTGGCAAGATTTTGAGGTTACCTTTTTCGTAGATATGCAACCATGTCTAGGGCATGGCCCTAGAAGGATACTGAAATATTGGTAAAATCATTATAGACAGCACCATGTCCAACAAGGTACGATTTTTCCTTTCAGATACATCAATCAATTATTACGTATCCGGAGGTGTCTATTGTGAGAAAACCATTTGAGATGATCTAGAAACTTATTGCACAAATATTTATTCCTTGATCAGATCAAAGAATCTTAATACTTAGCCAATTTGTTTCACTTCTGAATTCTTTGAAACTTTCAAATAATTCACACTTGTATTTCAGCAAATACACACATTCAACTTTTTTAATGATCATCTCCTTTTCTTATACTAGTTTGTTCAATTTACAAAATAATTTTTTTACGTAAGTCAAGTATACAAATCCATTAAGTAATATTCCAGTTCTATAAAAAACATTATTATTATAAATAGAACAACAATTATTCTTAAATATAATACCAAAGATTTTATTGTCTAACAATAAAATAGAAATAATATTTCTAACAAAAACTGGAATACAATAATAACTTATTGACTTAATAGATTTACCCGTATGCATTGCTAAACTATAAGTTTCTATGGATAATGTAGCAACCTTTGCTTCATTTCCCACACATAGGATTACTTATATTTGTTTAGCTTTCTACTTCTGCTTGGTCCCTTCATAAATCTATATTTATGATAACCAAAGTCGGTATCCAATACCCAAGTAGAACCTACACCTAAAGAAAAATTTATTTTAAATCTTGAACAAAATTGTATTTGTAACCGAAACTTCACTAAGCTTCTCTTGCTTGCGCTTAACGTTTAAATTTGACTCCTGAGAAATTAGACTTTAACTTATTGGTTGAAATTTTGTTAGTAGAAACCTTCGTTACCTCCACTGTTTATTAATCTTGTTGATTCAAATCGACACTTTTACGTTACCTGTCGATCTTATCTCTTTGAAAATACTTGCCTTTGATGTGATTTTAGGAATCGATTGGTTAACTACTCATCATGCTTTTCGTAAGGTTATTAGCTTTCATATTCTTAACCAACCTATCATTCGAATTCAAGCAACCAAACCACTAAAGTTAATCACTGTTATATCAAGCCATAAGTAAAGAGCCCCGAGCCTTTCGCTGGTGACTTCCAAGTCTTGGAATACATCGAAGCCAGAATATCCGTAGGGGACGTCGTGAATGACGATGACAAGTTGATAGGTATCGATGTGACGTACTATCCAAGTCTTGGATGAGAGTCACAGTTTTAAATGATATTTCTATCGTTAATAAATTTCTTGACGTATTCTTTAAGACTTCCTAGCCTACCCCTAGAGCGTGAAATCGAATTTTGTATTGACTCCAGTACAAAACTCATTTCTAAAACCCTTAAATATTTCTTCAACCAAAATGAACGTATCATGGGCCAAAGACGTTGGCTCGAGCTATTGAAGATTACGACTATACCATTCAATATCATTGTGAAAGAGCGAACGTAGTAGTTGACGCGTTGAGTAGAAGATCGTATACGTTTACGAGTGCGACGTTGTTAACACAAAAACCCATTTCATATAATTTACAAATGATGAAGATAGAGTTAAAGACTCTAGGGACCCACGTGAAGATAACGCATATACGAGTAGAATCGACTTTAATCGATAAAGTTAAATCCGCTCAAATTACACACCTGGAGCTGATGAATAAGAAGAAGGTTCAAGAAGGCGTTATTCTAAAAGCATGAGTCTATGAATAGAGGAAATCTCAACCCTTGATTTTATTGGTCTATTTGAAATTCTCGATCAAGTAGGAACTGTGGCCTATAGACTCGCTTTACCGCCAAGTATGTCGCGTGTTCATAACGTTTTTCACGTATCGATGTTACGTAAATATGTGGACGACCCGAACCACATTATTGAATTAAAACTAGACGAGATAGCAGAAGATTTATCGTATGAGGAGATACGTGTTAAAATCTTGGATAAGAAGGATCGTATTCAACACTCAAAGGTTATACCTCAAGAGTTAGAATCTGAAATGAAGTCAAGGTATCTTCACCTCTTCGGCATATCAGGTAGGTACGTAAATTTTGAGGGTGAAATTTTATAAGGAGGGGAGATTGTGAGACCCCAAATTTTATGAATAAAAATTTAAATTTTTCGAATTTTTTTTTTAATATTATGGTATGGATTTGATATAATGTTATAGTTGTGGGTAATATTTATAAATTTTGCAAAGTATGCAAGTTGTTATATAATATTCAATTGGTCGGGAAATATTTGTTTTAACAGAGAATATTCGTACAACGGTACAATCATTGGTGGACCCCGCAACGGAATTATTGTCGAATTGAGAAAACGACAAAAATATTTTATGAAAATAACGGCGAAAGTTTTATTGTTAACTGTTGAAACACCCTGTGTTAATAGTACAGTAATACGCATGGTTGTATAGTAGTACACAGTATTGAATATTGATGCTTACGTGAGAAGTCACTCAATTTCATTCAATTATTGCTACAGTAATTGTTGCATAGTATCTCATGTTATTTGATTCAATTATTGTCGATATTTTATACATTATTAAATCAATAATTGAGATAACAAAGTTATTAATATTATTATTTACAATATTAACGATGTCTAGAAGTTCTACCAAGGAAAGATTTGGTCACCTAATTGCGCGCCAATAGGAAAAAATCCTTATTGGAAAGCCCCCTCTTTTCTGGGAACGACCTGGTCGATTAATATTGTGAATTATAATAAAGGTGATAAGTTTTGTTTTATTATTATTATAAATGTAATAAAATAGAAAACTTTTTATATAAAACAAAATACTTTTATAAAGTTATTCATTTTATTAGACTATAAATAGAATATATAATATTCTATTATGCATAGTGTTTGCATAGTGCCTGCATAGTGTTTGCATAGTAAAATCTTTTTATATAAAATAGAATACTTTTATAAAGTTATTCGTTTTATTAGACTATAAATAGAATATATAATATTCTATTATGCATAGTGTTTGCATAGTACCTGCATAGTGTTTGCATAGTAAATTTTTTTATATAAAACAGAATACTTTTATAAAGTTATTCATTTTATTAGATTATAAATAGAATATATTATATTTTATTTAAAAGATTTTGTTTTATTAGAATATTTTATTAATACTACATAGTAAATTAATATGGACCGTCCGTTTAAAAGTAAATCAATCTGGACCGTTCATGAATTAGTTATTATTCAGTCCATTCTCCTATAAATAGAAGCTCATTCCTTCATTATTTCTTACAAATTCACTGAAACTCTAGAGAGAGAAACTATAGAGAGAAAGAAGAAAAGTATTCTGCTACTTCACTACTCCTATATCCAGTTTCTTCTAAGGTAAGGGGTATTATTTCTTTTGTATTCATGAAGAAAACTTCTGTTATTCCATTCTTTATTATTATGTTGGAATAACCTGTCTATACGAAGTACCGCATACATGGTGAAATTCTTTTGTTATTCTATTTTTTATTATTCTGTTGGAACATCCTGTCTGTGCGTTTACGCATGATCTAGTTCCATTATTTATTATTCTATTGGAATATCCTGTCTGTGCATTTACGCATGACCTGGTGCCATTATTTATTATTCTGTTGGAATATCCTGTCTGTGCGTTTACGCATGACCTGGTTCCGTTATTTATTATTCTGTTGGAATAACCTGTCTGTGCGGTCTATCGCATGCCTGGTGATTTCTTTTGTTATTCTATTCTTTATTGTACTCAGTTGGTTAAAGTTTTAGCTTTTATACTCCATGAAATTAGTGGAATATCTTTGATATTTGCGTTTCATCCAGTATCTTTTCATGAAAATATTCTTCTGAGCATTCTTGAATTTTACTCCACAAAGTAGTATCATGTTGACAATTTGGACGTTATTGGTTCCTGGATAAATTAATTCTTGAACTTATTTTATTAAATTCTTATATCATTGTCATCATTCTCATGTTTATATTATGTTGAAAGTCATCTGTGGCCTGTAGTGCATAGATGGACTTGGTATGATTATGACCAGGGATTATTCGGTATAATCATGACCGTAATGTTACAAATGATGTGGAAAAAGTCCTCATTGGTCCATAGTGCATTGATGGACAGTTTTTGGTATGATTATGGCTATGGATTCTCTTCGGTCAAGGGTGCAAAGATGAATTGTTTTATGGCATGATCAGGACCGTTGATGAAAACACGATTATCTTTGGCCCTTAGTGCATGGATAATTCGCGGTCGTGATACTAAAGAATATCCTTGGCCTGTAATGCATGGATGATTTGATGATGTGGATTATTTAGTAAGCTGAGTCTCAGCGAAAAAATTTGTGATAAAACTTTTAAATCATAGAAGATAGTAGATTTTATGCTCAACTTGACTCTTCTAATGGATTGCTTGTTCCGTTGCAGTTAAACTTGATGTTTGTTATATTGTATCAGTTTAACACTATTGAAGGCTAACGATAATTTATTCTGCATTATCTTAGTCATAATATTTTTTACTGGGCTAGTTGAGCTCACCCTTTTGCTTTCATTGTTCTCTTCAGGAAATGAAAACGTAGCAGGGACTATTCGGGGATCGGAGTGACGGTCCAGATGATAGCATTAGTAGTCTTCACTATTCTATGAAGTAGTGTGATAATAAATGTATTGAGGACTTATTTTGAGTTTGAATACTGTCTAGAAGACAATATTTGTATTAAAACTCACAGCTCATGTTGTATATTTAAGGTTGTATTTGTATTCTGTACCATGTATTTGGCGATTCAGAATATGTGATGTATACCTATTTTGGGGGCGTCACATATTTACCTTCTTTGAATTGTTCTTCTTTTTAGAAGATCCTTTGGCCCCTACTGTAACGATCCCAAAATAGGTCTATTCCATCCAACCCATTCTGAGTCGCCAAATACATGGTACGGAAAACAACTACAACTTTATTACAACAATTGTCGTGCAAAATACAACAACACATATGCTGTGAGTTTGGATACAAATATATACCAACTGTGACTCTCATCCCAACCTTGGATAGCACGTCATAATGACACCTTGCATAAAGGTATAGTCAAAAACTGTTTTAGATATTAGAATCTTTGGAAAGTGCTTAAGGAAACCTTCGTACATGGGAGGCCATGCTTCTAGGTTATGATAGATATCATATGGCCACAGAATTATCCTTGGTTGACCCAATAGACCCCAAAGAAAAATGAGAAGATTACTATCATATTCTTCCCAATGGTGAGTTTTCTCTTGATATATCATTATCTCCACTGTCTCTAATTGAGAGTTATATTTCAAATAGACTTCAAGATCATATAGGTAGTGCTGGTAGATATACTCAGCAAGTGGATGAGAACAACTCTGTCTTATGATGACACGAGGTTGTATGTCATTAGACATCTTGTATGATAGTGACAAAACACTCTTCTAAGTTAAATTCACCTCACCCTCAACATCTATAGACCACCGTTCTATTCCCTTGTTATCCCCCGCTCGACCTAGCTACACTTTTATTACCTGAAAGGAATTGTGAAACAAAAGGGTGAGCACAACTAGCTCAGTAAAGAATATATTGACTAAAGATAAATAAATTATCAATAGCCTTCAACAGTAATAAATTAGAGATTTGGAACATATGGTAGATGATAAAACTTTTCATCCATAGTTGCAGCGGAATGAGAAATCCATTAGAAGAGTCAAATAGACCATAGAGTCTATTATCTTCTCCATTTTAAAAGTCCACCAACAATGTTTTATCCTTGTAACATCAATCAACAATTTCTGTCCACAATCACATGTATAACTCATAATCGTAATTGTAGTTCTAAATTCTTTCCTCATCCCGGACAAAGATAATTTTCATCACCTGAAACATCAAAGATTATGGTTATACCAAATCACAGTTCATGTTCATAATCCTACTAATAAATTCATCTTTGCACTACGACCAAAGATATACATCAACAAGTCATCCTTGCACTACAGGCCAAAGATATTCATCAACAAGTCATCTTTGCACTACAGGCCAAAGATATTCATCAGTTGGTCATGTTCATCTAAACACCTGTTCATCTTTGCACTACGGGCCAAAGATATTCATCAGAAATCATTCATCTTTGCACTACAGGCCAAATATATTCAGTTATATCATCATTTAAGACTGAGGATGATGAAAAATATTTTAAAGAAAACGAATCTAGTGAAGCAAAAGAAAAAATATTAAGTATTCGTACTTTAAACAATTCCCATTCAAAAATACTTCATAAATAACCAGAGTGGGGTAAAATTCAAGAATGATCAAAACATGGATACAATCAAAGCTAGTATTCAGAATAGATATTTTGGACAAAAAGAAGAAATTTCATTTTTCGGTGAATAGTGCCGTATTCATGAATAGTGCCGTATACGTGTTAGTAACTCCGACACCAAAAAATAGAAATTTTGTAAAAAAATATCATCACACTTCGTGAATAGTACTCATGAATAGTAACTCATGAATAGTAACCCCGACACGAAAAAGTTCTAAATTTGATAAAAATTTCCAACCAATATTCTGGCATAATGATATTGAAGAAATAATATCATTTTAGAAGAAAATAACATCCCTTACCTCAGAAAGAATAATACTTCTGACTGGAATACTTGATATAGTGCTGAAAAAACTTGCACCGTATAGCAATACTCGAAGTACTAAAATACTCACAAAATATGCTCGATATAATAGAGAGAGAAATAGAGAGAAAACTTCAGTTTCTGGTGTGTTTTTCAATTCTAACCTAAACACCCTATTTATAGGAAAATGCTTAGAACACCAAAGCAGAAAATTTAATATAATATTAATATTTTCAAAACATATTCTTACGCACACCTAACCAGCTGATTTCAGTCATTTAACACATGCCCATAATTGAAAAAAACGTTTTTCATAATTAAAATATTTTAAACTTCCAAAAATCAATTATTTCGGAACTTCAATAATTCATAATAAATAGCTCTTTTGCCAAAAAATTCGAATCTCACGTTTTTTATAGGAAATTCAATTCGCTACAACTTTGCAGAAGAAAGTTTTTTCAAATTTCAAACAGAAATTGACCGAAATCCACATACGGACGATTTTACAGGCTATAATCAAATTTTAGTCAAGAAATGGGCCCACAAACATGTTTAACATGTTTTAAACAACTTTTGCAACAAAAATACTCATCCTCCTCATATACTCATATATCCCACATTCATTGTAAAAATATCATCATTATTATATTATAATAATATAATAAAATGTTATTTTATCAGAAAAGATAAAATATCGATTTTCAACAATTGTCACTTTAAATTTTTTTTCCATTTATATCTACATAAAATGAATATTCTCCTTATCATATAAATCAATAATTAATTATTCACAAATAATATTACAGAATCACAATAATGACAACCAGGCAGTTCCCAGGAAAGAGGGAGCTTTCCAATAAGAATTTCTCCTTACTGGCGCGCAATTAGGTGACCAAACCTCTTCTTAGACAGAACTTTCTAGACATTGCCAATAATATTTTCTAATAATATTATTCAGATAATATGAATTATTGCTTCGATAATAGAAAATATTGTGTAGTGGCAATTATTAAAACAACAGTAATATAAAATATCAACGCAACAATTATTGAATCAATAAAATACTGAACAGTAATTACTGTAACAATTATTGAGTAGTGCCTTCTTACGTAAGAATCAATAATTCAAAAATACTGTACAATACCGTGTGCTACTGTGCAACAACGCGTATTACTTTACTTTACCCACCGGGTATTCCAACAGTGTTAACGGTAACCACTACGCCGTTATTCATAAAAACTTTAATTTGTCATTTTCTTCATCCGATAATTATTCTGTTATGGGGCCCACAAATGGCTGCGCCTTCGTACGAATATTCCCCGACAGAAAGAATATTCCACGACCAAACGAATATTCCCCGACAACAATGAGTATTTTATAACCACTTACTTATTTTAAAAAAATTTCATACATCACCCTTAACTTTAAACTTTTATCAATTTAACCATTTACTGAATAGTAATTATAAGAAAAAATTGAATATTTTTATTTCATAAAATTTAGGGTCTTACACCTACTAGTAAGACTTGGTCTTTCTTGGTTGGAAAGTGACTCTCAGATGTTTTTTAACATGTTAAGTAAATCAGCAAAGCTGATATCTAGCTTGTTCATATGAAAAATTCACAACAATTATGAAAGGAGTCCGAGAGTGAGTGCAAGATCAAATCTTGGCTCAACTCTCCAGCCATTTCAAAACCAGTTTTCCTAACTATTCAATCAAATTGATCATCTTTAGGACATGTGTCTGTACTGTAGTGCATTTAATCATTCTAGATCGAAAGAGCTCCTTAGATATCTGATATCTATCCGTCCTACTTTCCTCACCATCAACTACTTGATGTGTAGGAGTATAGTAGGAGCATCCATAGTTTCATGTTGACGCTGAAGCTCGTTACTCATGGATGCGAGCATGATGTATTGAGCCAACTGTGCATCACCTTGTCACTTTTTAAAAGTAGCAATCTCTTCCTTAGAGGTAATGTCTGCAACTATTGCAGGGATAGACGTATTAAAGACATAAGATAGCTTTTTAGCCGTTCCCAAATTCCTTAACCAATTCGTTTAATTCGGTCTGGTTAATTTAACATCTAATATGCTAAGCTGTGATAGTAATTTTAGACATTATAAAATTCTATAAATGAATTTGTAATTAACAACATTTTAGCATACATTCTTTTATTAATTACCAAAATAAATTAGGTCTTGTTTTAAATTGGTATCTCCCACTATTTTCTTCAAACTATATTACCCTCAATATATATAGTTCGACTATATCTAATTAAAGATATGCTAGTGAGAATAAGGATCCCATTTCAAATGTATATAGCCTTGTGTATGCACAACAAACTATATATAAATAAATAAATAGACAACTCTTGTGAATTACATCAACTATGTAACTCCTTGTATTTTGCCTCTTAAATCATAATGGTCAAGTGTGTGCACATCCGAACTAAAATGATTTAAGTTAAGTCAGACCCAACATTTCCATATAAGTGAAGAGAAAACTACAGCCCTTGTGTGTGCACAACAAAGCAGTAATGTTCAATTTCTTATAAACATCATATGTAATAAAAACAACATCTTAAATATTTAATACTTGCCTTGTGTGTGCACAACAAACTTATATTAAATATTAAATACTCTATTATTTCTATCATGCTAGAAGGCGACGTTCGATATTCCAAATATCTTTGAACGTTACAACTTAATATAAAAAATTTGAAGGGTTTGTTATTAATTTGTCTCATCTTGTTTAGCGCACATGCACACACACACACACACATACACACACACACACACACACACATATATATATATATATATATATATATATATATATATATATATAAAATATGCGTCATATTAATTAACATGCGAAGCATGTTTGCATAATATATACTATATATATAGTATAAGCATGCGCATATAGAATACTATATTCTACCCGAATTGATTATGAAATTTTATTCTAGTTTGGTTCACTAGAGCCACCAAGTGAACCAAAAGGTCAAACCTAGGGGTGCAAGATGTAATATTTAAATATAACTATTACATTTAAACTCGGGCTCCATTACAAACGAGTCTTCAAGTGCTCCTTGCTCCTTGATCTCTAATTTTTCAAAATAATTCTAACTATTCCTATTATAAAACTATTTAAAATAAATAGAAACATTGATCAACAGTCAAGGGGAAGTACATAGGAGGGAGATAGAATTTACATTAAGAAAAAATTAGAGAAGACGAGGTACGCAGACCCCATTTAATAAAACCATACATTCAAGCATCCAATTAAAATAAAATCCAATCACATTGGTCAATAGTCCATAATCAATCTCATTTATTATCATACACATCTACATATGCATCAATAAATAACATTCATCTCATGAATAATAAACATTCAATATATATATATATATTGATATCATTTAATAGGCAAATTTAGTTAGTATAAAATCTAATTTTAAATCAAAATAAACTCCTTTATTTTAATCCAAATTTAAATCAAAATAAACTTCTTTTATTTTAATTTATTTTATTTTGAATAAAATAAACTATTTTATTTTAATCAAAATAAACTCATTTATTTTAATTAATTATGGAATCCAATTCCAAATAAAAAAACTCCTTTATTAAAGAAAACACGAATTCTCTTTCCTATTCACATATAAACTCTTTTATTTTGAATAATATAAAATCTTATTTTAAAATTAAAATAAACCTTTTATTTTAATTATAAAATTATTAAAATTAATATATATATATATATATATATATATATATATATATATTATACGTGAATCAAATTATAATATATATTATAATATATATATATAGTAACCGAAGTTGTACATTATAATATATAGTATATGTAATGTGAATCCAAGCTCCTGATGCCTTGAACTAACCACCTGAATTCTTAAGTCATTCACATCAAGTAACCTTATTAACCATAATATATATATATATATATATATATATATAATATGATACTCCAAAAATAGGTATACATCACCCATCTTGAGTCGCCAAATACATGATATAAAATTCAAATACTACTTAATAATACAACTGTCGTGTAAAATACGACAAAACATAAACTGAGAGTTTTAATATGAATATTGTATTCAAGACAATATTCAACTCAAATGGAGTCCTCAATACATTTATTATCACACTATTTCATAGAATAGTGAGGACTACTAATGCTATCATCTGGTCCGTCACTCCGTTCCCCGACTAGTCCCGGCTACGTTCTCATTTCCTGAAGAGAACAATGAAAGCAAAAGGGTGAGCTCAACTAGCCCGGTAAGAAATATTATGACTAAGATAATGCAGAATAATTTATCGTTAGCCTTCAACAGTGTTAAACTGATAAAATATAACAAACAACAAGTTTAACTGCAGCGAAAAAAATAATCCATTAGAAGAGTCAAGTAGAGCATAAAATCTACTATCTTCTATGATTTAAAAGATTTTTCATCACTTTTATCGCTGAGACTCAGCTTAATAAATAATCCACATCATCGAATCACCCCTGCTTTACGGCCAAGGATATTTTTAGTATCACGACCACAAATTATCCATGCACTACGGGCCAAGAATATTCGTATATTCATTAATGGTCATGATCATGCCAACAACTGTCCATCAATGCATTACGGGCTAATGAGGACTTTTACCACATCATTTGTAACATTACAGTCATGATTATACCGAATAATCCCTGGTCAAAATCATACAAAGTCCATCTATGCACTACAGGGCACAGATGACTTTTAACATAATATAAACATGAGGATGATGACAATGATATAAGAATTCAATAAAACAATTTCAAGGATAATTTTTTAAAGATTTATAATTTAATTTATCCAAAAATCAATAATATCCAAATTATCAACATGATACTGCTTTGTGGAGTAAAATGTAAGAATAATATTGTACCAAAAATAATTTGGACCGAAAAACGAATCAATTTTTATCATGAATAATACCCCGGGTGAATAGTACTCGACTGAATAGTACTTCGGGAATAGTAACCCAGTGAATAGTTCTCCGATATGAAAAAGTTAAAACTTATCAAGAATGCTCAGAATAATATTTCCATGAAAAGATACTGGATGAAGCGCAAATATCAAGGATATTCTACTAATTTCACGGAGTATAAAAGCCAAAATTTTAATAAAACGAGTATAAAATTCGAAATCTGAAACGAAATAATATTACTTACATACTACAGTGTATGGAAGAAAATATTATTTCAAGCGAATATTGAACAAAAATAACATCCCTTACCTTGAAAAGAAGAGTATTCCAACTGGTATAGCGAAGATATTATTGAAAAAAACTTTCACTATTTTCTACGCTCAAAACTTTCTAAAACTTGAAAGAAATACGTTCAAGATTATAGAAGAAGAATTCTCTGATTCTGGTGTGATTTTCAATTCTAACTTAAGCGCCTATTTATAGGAAAATGCTAGAACGCCATAGGAGACTAAATTAATAAAATAATATTTTATTTTATTTTATTTTTTCCTTACGCATGCCAAGACCATAACTATCAAGGCATGCCATTCTTGAAAATCTCAGCACATGTTTTGATAAAAACAAAAATGGGTCCCGCCCATAATTTAATAAAAACATCTTAATTTTTGAAACTTCAACGATTTATAATAAATAGTCCTTTTATCAGAAAAATACGAATTTTATGTCCATTCCACACGAAATCGAATTCTCTACAACTTTGTAGCTTTAAGTTTTTCAAAATTCCAAACAAAAAATATCCGAAATTCACAAACGGACGATTTTCAACACCTCTTAAAATTCATAACAAATCATAAGTTAATTTTAAACGGTTCAAAATTTGTGGACATATACTCAACTTATATATGTATAACATATCCAAAAATCACAACGATCCAACAGTCGGATCAAAATTATAACTCACGCAATAGAGCTTAAGAACACCAATTTGATTTTTTAATTCCTCCAATCCGACAAAATACTGATAAAATACCTCAACATTAATTCCTTCATTTATAACCACATAAAATAAATATTTTCCTATCCATCATTTATGTTCACATAAAATAAATATTTTCTTATCATATAAATCAATAATTAATTATTTACAAATAATATTACAGAATCACAATAAAGACAACCAGGCCGTTCCCAAGAAAGAGGGGGCTTTCCGATAAGGATTTCTTCTTACTGGCGCGCAATTAGGTGACCAAACCTCTCCTTGACAGAACTTTCTAGACATTGGCAATAATGTTATCTAATAATATTATTCAAATAATATGAATTATTAATTTGATAATGAAAAATACTGTGTAGTGACAATTATTGAAACAACAATAATATAAAATATCAACACATCAATTATTGAATCAATAAAATAAAATATTGAATAGTAATTACTGTAACAATTATTAAGTAGTGCCTTCTTACGTAAGAATCAATAATTCAAAAATATTGTGCAATACCATGTGCTACTGTGCAACAACGTGTATTACTGTATTTTAACTACCAGGTATTTCAACAGTGTTAACGGTAACCACTACGCCGTTATTTAAAAACTCAAACTTGTCATTTTCTTTATCCGACAGTTATTCTATTAGGGGCCCACAAATGGCTGCGCCGTCGTACGAATATTTCCCGACAACAAGAATATTCCACGACCAAATGAATATTTTATAACAACTTGCTTTACTTTGCAAAATTTTCACATATCATCCTTAACTTTAATCCTTTTATCAATTTAACCATTTACTAAATGAAATAATAATTATAAGATAATTGAATACTTTAATTTCATAAAATTCGGGGTCTTACATAAAATATAATCAGGTGATCATGATTAACGTTTTCGAAAAGGAGAAACAGGTTTCGCGAATCACGAAATTTGCGAGAAACAGTTCACGAATTGGCTTTTTTTTAAAATTTTATACAACAAAATTATGCCCAATTAAATTATTCTAAACACATATCAAATTAAAACAATTAATACTTTGCATAAAAGTTTGGCTCTGATGCCACTTTAGGTTTGTAATATTCATGAACGCAATCAAATTGCACAAAATAAGCGGAAACGTGAAAATTAGAGTTTTAAAATTTTACAAACCATATACCCGAATCATCCTTTATGCGCAATTATTAATTACACAAAAAGATAAATAACATGAATCATACCCTAGGAGATTTGAGCTTCTACAAGTACAAGTGCACCTCCAATCCTTTTTGCGTTCAACTTGAATCCACCGGGTTTGGTTTTTTCCTTTGATCAGCGTTAGCCACCCAAGTGTTTGGCCTCTAGAGGTGATCCACCAAGGAAAAAGGAATATTCGAGAAGAAGGGTGGTTGGCTAAACCCTAGTTTTCTATTTTTATAGAAAAGGAGCGTATTCTCCAACAATTGGAATCACGTCTGTTGTAAAAAAATCAACAACCACCTCACCCTTAAAAAGACTCCTCTTATTTATAGATGTGGGAAACCCTCTTTAACAATTAATGAATTGGGTTTTATTTTAATTAATTAAAATCATTTAATTAATTAGCCTCCTAATCTTATTAGGAATAAATGAGAGTACTAATATTAAATTAATTTCCAACTCTTTAGAAATTAAAATAATAATAATTATAATAATATTAATAAGACTTCTCTTATTAATTTATATTTAATATTTCCAAAATATTGAATAATAAATATTAAGCTATTTAATTTATTCTATCACCATAGATTAAATTAAATATACTTAACTTATTATTACGATTATGCCATTAACTTCTTAAATAATCCTTCTTCTTTTTATGGTGTTACCCTTTAGGTTCTCCATATTAAACCAGTTGTGAATAAATCAATTAGAACAATTCTAATCTTATTTAAATAATTAAATTAAACTATTAATTTATTTAAAAAAATAATATTTATTCTACAATAGGGATAAGCCTCTCTAGCGATTAACGACATTCCAGATAATATAGATTTCAACATTAATCATAAAAGAACCTTTGAGTAAATAGTTGTCGTACAACTCAATCCTTCCACCATACAATGTCCCAATTAAATATAAGTCATGGAATTACTGTCAAGTCTTATTTTATTTAATTTTGTCACTGCACAGTATTTTCTATTATCAGATTAATAATTCACATTATTAGATAGCATTATTAATAATGTCTAAGGAAGTTCTGTCTAAGAAAGGAATTTGGTCACATTAAATATGTTGGTGGCCCCATTTTGACTGAAATTTGATTATAGCTTGCAAAATCATCCGTATGTGAATTTCGGTCATTTTCTGTTTGGAATTTGGAAAAACTTTCTTTTACAAAGTTGTAGAGAATTAAATTTCTTATGGAATGGACATAAGATTCGATTTTTTCTGATAAAAGTGTTATTTATTATAAATTATTGAAGTTCTAGAATATTGGGTCTGAATTAATTTTGTTGCATTAAATGATAAAAACATATTTTGTGTGTTGGTGGGCCCCAATAGTTGGTGTAAAATTCTGAAATCAGATTTTTAAAGTGTGTGTAGGAAATTTTTTAATAAATAATATTATTTTATTAAATTTTCTGCTTTAACGTTCTAAGCATTTTTCTATAAATAGGGTGTTTAAGTTAGAATTGAAAATCACACCAGAATCAGAAATTTTCTCTCTCTATAATATCGAGCGTATTTTTGTGAGTATTTAGGTACTTTGAGAGTTGATAACCAATACAAGTTTTCTTCAGCATTATATCCGATATTCCAGCTAGAAGTACTATTATTTTGAGGTAAGGGATGTTATTTTTTCGTAAATGATGTTATTTCTTTCAATATTATTATACTAAAATATTAGTATGGATTTTATTATAAAATTTGTACATTTTTATGTCGAGATTACTATTCACGTATACGACACTATTCACATATATGACACTATTCATGAGTACGATACTATTCACGAGTACTATTCACAAAGTATGATTTTTCTTATGAGATTTTTATCTTTTTGTGTCCGGATTACTATTCACGTATACGTCACTATTCACTAATACGACACTATTCACAGAAAAATTTAATTATCTTTTTTGTGTCCATGTCTGTTATGGTTCCTATCTTTGATTGGATCTATGTTTTGAACTTTATTTTTGAATTTTACTCCACAATTGATTATTATGGAGTATTTTTGAACTTGGATAAACTAAAGAACGAATCCCTAATCGTTGTCCTTCTATTTATCTGGATTCGTTTTCTTGAAAATATTTTTATCATCCTCAGTCCTAAATGGTGATATAACTGAATATCTTTAGCCTGTAGTGAAAAGATGAATGATTATTTGATGAATATCTTTGGCCCGTAGTGCAAATATGGACATGTGTTGAGATGAACATGACCAACTGGGGATACGAATGAATATCTTTGGCCCGTAGTGCAAAGATGAATATTTGATTCAAGATGTATATTAATTGATGTTACAGGGATAAAATAGTGATGATGAACTTTAAAATCCTCGACCGAGTAGGAACTGTGGCCTATAGACTCGCCTTACCGCCAAGTATGTCTCGTGTTCATAACGTTTTCCATATATCCATGTTACGTAAATATGTGAAAGACCCGAATCACATTATTGAGTTAGAACCAGACGAGATAGTCGAAGATTTAACATACGAGGAGGTACCTGTCAAGATCTTGGATAGAAAGGAGCATGTCCTATGCTCAAAGGTTATACCTCAAGTCAAAGTTTTATGGATCGAAACACCAGGTACGTACGTCAATTTCGAGGACAAAATTTCATAAGGAGGGGATGTTGTAAGACTCCAATTTTATTTATTTTTTGAATAAAATGGAATTTCCTCTATTTATTATTTTGAAATAGTAAGGGGTTGATTTAATTAATGTGGTTAGTTATGAGTAAAATGCGCAAATATTTTAAATAAGAAATTGGTTATAATATACTCATTGTTGTCAGAAAATATTCATTTAGTTGTGGAATATTCTTGTTGTCGGGGAATATTCGTACGACGATGCAGCCATTTGTGGGGCCCATAACGAAAAATTGCCAGATGAAGAAAACAACAAGTATGAGTTTTTTTATAAATAACGATGTAGTTGTTACCGTTAACACTGTTGAAATACCCGGTGGTTAAAATATAGTAATATGTGGTGTTGCACAGTAGAACATGGTATTGCACCAATTATTGATTCTTACGTAAAAAGTCACTACGCAATAATTGTTATAATAATTACTGTTTAATATTTTATTTTATTGATTCAATAATTGCTACGTTGATATTTTATATTGTTGATTCAATAATTGTCACTGCACAGTATTCCCATTATCAGATTAATAATTCATATTATTAGATAGCATTATTGACAATGTCTAAGGAAGTTCTGTCTAGGAAAGGGGTTTGGTCACCTAATTGCGTGCCAGTAAGGAGAAATCCTTATCGAAAAGCCTCCTCTTTCTTGGGAACGACCTGATTGTCATTATTGTGATTCTGTAATATTATTTATGAATAATTAATTATTGATAAAAAATGATAAGGAAATATTTATTTTATGTGGATATAAATGAAGGAATTAATGCTGAGGTGTTTTATCAGTATTTTGTCAGAATGGAGGAATTTTTAGAAAAATGACAATTGTTGAAAATTGATATTTTATCTATATTATTATATTACATTATAAGTGTATAATGTGATAATATAATAACAAAATAATGGTGATATTTTTACAATGAATTCACGGTATATGAATAAATGAGGAGAAAGAGTTTTTTGTTACAATAAATGCTAAAAACATGTTAAATATGTTGGTGGGCCCTATTTTTGACTAAAATTTGATTATAACCGACAAAATCATCCGTATGTGAATTTTGGTCATTTTTGTTTGGAATTTGAAAACACTTTATTCTACAAAGTTGTAGAGAATTAAATTTCCTATAGAATGGACATAAGATTCAAAATTTTCTAATAAAAATGCTATTTATTTTGAATTATTGAAGTTTCAGAATATTAGGTCCGAATTAATTTTGTTGCATTAAATGATAAAAACATGTTTTGTATGTTGGTGGGCCCCACTTGTCGGTGCAAAATTCTGAAATCAAATTTTCAAAGTGTGCGTAGGAATTTTTTAATAAATAATATTATTTTATTAAATTTTATGCTTTGGTGTTATAAGCATTTTCCTATAAATAGGGTGCTTAAGTTAGAATTGAAAATCACACCTAAATCAAAAAATTTCTCTCTCTATAATATCGAGCGTATTTTTTTTTGAGTATTTAGATACTTTAAGAGTTGATAAGCAATGCAAGATTTCTTCAATATTATATCCAATATTCCAACGAGAAGTACTATTCTTCTGAGGTAAGGGATGTTATTTTTTTCGTAAATGATGTTATTTTTTTTCAATATCATTATACCAAAATATTGGTATGAATTTTATTATGAAATTTGTACATTTTCATGTCGAGGTTACTATTCACGTATACGACACTAGTCACGAGTATGATACAATTCACGAGTATTATTCACGAAGTATGATTTTTCTTATGAGATTTTTACCTTTTGTGTCGGGGTTACTATTCACGTATATGGTACTATTCACGTATACGGCACTATTCACGAATATGACACTATTCACAGAAAAATTAAATTATCTTTTTTGTGTACATGTTGTCTGTTATGGTTTCTATCTTTGATTGAATCTATGTTTTGAACTTTATTCTTGAATTTTGCTCCACAATTAATTATTATGGAGTATTATTGAACTTAGAAAAACTAAAGTATGAATCCCTAATAGTTATCCTTCTATTTATCTGGATTTGTTTTCTTGAAAATATTTTTATAATCCTCTGTCCTGCATGGTGATATAACTGAATATCTTTGGCCTGTAGTGCAAAGATGAATGATTATTTGATGAATATCTTTGGCCCGTAGTGTAAAGATGGACAGGTGTTGAGATGAACATGATCAACTAGGGATATGAATGAATATCTTTGGCCCGTAGTGCAAAGATGAATATTTGATTCAAGATGTATATTAATTGATGTTACAGGAATAAAATATTGATGATGAACTTTAAAATCATAGAAGATAGTAGACTTCATTCTCTACTTAACTCTTCTAATGAATTATTATTTCCGTTGTAATTGTTGATCTAAAACTTGTTATCTATTGTATTCTATTAGATTTTTCCCTGTTGAGGACTAAGGATAATTTATTCTACATTTTCTTAGTCATAACATTCTTTACTGGGCTAGTTGAGCTCACCCTTTTCCTTTTTGTTCCATTTTTTTTCTCAAGAGACGATAATATAGCGGGAACTAATCGGGGTATCGAGTGATGGTTCACGACATTTGTTTTAGCAGTCCTCACTATTTTGTAAAATAGTGTATCAATAATTATTATGATGACTTATTTGAGTTTGGATATTGTCTAGAAGACAATATTTGTATTAAAACTTGCAGTATATGTGTTGTCATATTTTGCACGACAATTGTAATAATGAAGTTTGTAGTTATTTTCTGTACCATGTATTTGGCGACTCCGAATGGGTTGGGTGGATTGGACCTATTTTAGGGGTGTCACATCATCGCTCATAAATATAAAGAATGATAATTGACGAGGCTGACCTAAAAAGAAGTTTTGGTTAATATGAGTAAAAATTAGTTAAATTAGTTTCATTCCATATTTCTAATTCATAATATGGGTTCAAAATCAAATTAATTCATAACATAAAAATTAGTTAACCAACCCAATAGGACTATATGACGCCCCCAAAATAGGTATACACAACCCATTTCAAGTCGCCAAATACATGGTATAAAATTTAAATACAAACTTCATTTATACAATACGATAAAAACGTAGCTGAGAGTTTTAACACGGATATTGTCTCGTAGATAATATCTAAACTCAAATGAAGTCCTCATTACAAGTATTATCACACTATTTCATAGAATAGTGAGGACTACTATAGCCACCATCTCGGACCATCACTCCGTTCACCGACTAGTCCCAGCTATATTCTCATTTCCTAAAAAGAACAATGAAAGCAAAGGGTGAGCTCAACTAGCCCAGTAAAAAATATTATGACTAAGATAATGTAGAATAAATTACCGTTAGCCTTCAACAGTGTTAAACCGATAAAATACAATAGACAACAAGTTTAACTGCAGCGGAATAAGTAATCCATTAGAAAAGTCAAGTAGAGCATGATATCTACTATCTTCTATGATTTAAAAGGTCATCATCAATATTTTATTGCTGTAACACAACTCAATAAATAATCCACATCACTGAATTATCCATACACTACTGGCTAAGGATATTCATTAGTATCACATCCACGAATTATCCACGCACTACGGACCAAGGATATTCGTTATTATCACCAATGGTTATGATCATGCCAACAACTGTCCATCAATGCACTACGGGCCAATGAGAACTTTTACCACATCATTTGTAATATTACAGGTCATAATTATACCGATACATAATTTCTTGTCATAATCATACCAATCAACAGTTCATCTATGCACTATGGGTCAAAGATAACTTTCATCACAATATAAGCACGAGGATGATGACAATGATATAAGAATTCAATCAAACAAAATCAATAATAAATATTAAAGATTTATAATTCAATCTATCTAGAGTTTAAAAATGTCCAAATTGTCAACATGATCATTGCTTTGTGGAGTAAAATTCAAGAACAATATTCATGTAAAAATAATTCGGACAGAAAAGAAATTAATTTTTATCATGAATAGTACCCCGGGTGAATAGTACCTCAGGTGAATAGTACTCCGTGAATTTCATGAATAGTACCCTGTGAATAGTATCCCGGCATAAAAAGATTAAAATTTAACAAGAATGTTCAGAAAAATATCCTTGTGAAACGATACTAGATGAAACAAAAATTTCAAGGATATTCTACTAATTTCAAGGAGAATGGAAGCAATACTTATCACAGTAAGTTTAAATTTAGGAATATGAAATGAAATAATATCCCTTACATAATATGGAGTATGAAAAAAAATAATATTTCTTATGAGTATTGAAATAAAAAAATATCCTTTACCTTAGTAGAAATTGGATTGACTGGAATATCGGATATTATTCTGAGAAAATCTTGCACAAAAAGCTACACTCAAAGTATCCTTATACTCAAGAAAATACTCACAATACTATTAAATAAGAATTTTTGATATTGAAGGTGTGTTTAGGAAGGAGGGGTTACCCCTATTTATAGTGGAACGAAGGGAGAAAAATTGAATAATCAGGCCTAACTTTGCCAAACTTCCTCCACCTAACTTCCAAATTCTACTTTGCCTAACTTTCATTCATTCTTTTCATTGGGTGAGAGCCCATCAATTTTGAAGAAAAATTCATTGCAGGAGAAACTATTATGCCCACCAACTTAGAAAACAAACCACACTATGCCAAAACATAAAGAAATGAATGACACATCTTTTGAGAATTGAGGGTCACCCAAAGAAACTAAATCATACTCTGCCAAACTTAAAGAAATGAATGTACACCTTTTACAAAATTTGCCAAATGAGGGGCCATCTAAAGAAATAACAATATGCCAACTTAAGAAAAACACACCATTTGGAAAATAATTCCACATATCCCAATAATCAAATAAAACGCTACCAATTTATTCATCAATTATTCATATATTTTTAATCTTTTAATAATTATTCATCATTAATATTATAACTCACAATATTAACAACCAGATCATTTCCAGAAAAGAGGGGGCTTTCCGATAAGGACTTCTCCTTATTGGCGCGCAATTAGGTGACCAAACCCCTTTCCTCGACAAAACTTTCTGGACATCGTCAATAATACAAATAATAATATGAATAACTTTGTCGTCTCAATTATTGATTTAATAATATAAAATATTGTGCAGATGATACTATGACAATAATTAAATCAATAATATGAGATAATATGCAGCAATTACTGTGGCTATAATTGAATAATACTGAGTGACTTCTCACATAAGCTTCAATAATCAAAGATACTGTGCAATACCGTGTGCTACTATGCAACGATGCATATTACTGTACTTTTATCACCGGGTATTTCAACTGTTAACGGTAAAACTTTTGCCGTTATTTTTATAAAAGGCTATTTCTGTTGTTTTCAAACTTCGACAGTAATTCCGTTGTGGGGTCCACCAATGATTGTGCCGTCGTACGAATATTTCCTGATAAAACGAATATTCCCCGACCAAACGAATATTTTATGATAACTTGCTTACTTTGCAAAATTTATAAATATTACCCACAACTATAACATTATATCAAATTCACACCTTATTATTCAAAATAACATTTAGAGAAAAATTAATCGTTATTCATAAAAATTGAGGTCTTACAGGCTAAGTAATTTTGGTTAACTAGAGGATTTTCAACATAAATTGTCAGGTCTAATGCCTCTTGGTTTTGGACACCAACAAATCCACACCATAACATAGACATGTTTATTTTATTTTATTTTTAAACATTTTTAATATAAAGATAACATAAACATGACTAAACAGTGAATATTAATTAACCTTGTTTTCTTAATTTGTTTATTTAATCATAATAAATTCACATATGTTATTAATACAATTAATGGCGTGATTTGGTATAATTTCAAATTTTAATAAATTTACTAATTTGGTTAGTATATGTTTAATTATTATAAATTTATATATTACTTATATATATGGGATCCCTTCCATGGCAGCCGGTTGCTATTAGAACTGTGCAATACCCCCTTTTTGGACCGTTGATCAACTTATTGGAAGGCTGAGATTGGGATATATTAATACCAAGCCGTGAGAAGCTCTGCCGGTTTCTATTTAAATAAGAGGGGCCCACATTTTAACATATTGTCAGTATAGTTAAACAAAATGAATATTTAATATTAAAATATTTCGGCCGGTACAAGTTGTACCGGCCTATTCTTTTTTTTTTTACACATTGATGTTTTATCAGTTTTTAATCAAATATAAAAAGATTGCACATAATATTAAAATATTAAAATATTTAAAAATATTCCGGCCGGTACAAGTTGTACCGGCCTACTCTTTTTTTTTTTACCACATTCATGTTTTCATAATTTATAAAACATTACCAAATATATTATAATTATAATACAAACGTTACCAAATACAAATAAATATAACTTGTTTTAAAAATAAATATATAATATTAAAATATTAAAATATTTAAAAATATTCCGGCCGGTACAAGTTGTACCGGCCTACTCTTTTTTTTTTTTACCACATTCATGTTTTCATAATTTATAAAACATTACCAAATACATTATAATTATAATACAAACATTACCAAATACAAATAAATATAACTTGTTTTAAAAATAAATATAATAAATATATAATTATGCAAGATATATAATTATATTATTAATAATTATGCAAGATGTAATAAAGATGTAAATATTATTAATATAAAAATAAATATAATTATATTACATCTTTATATAAATAAATATAACTATATTACATCTTTATATAAATATATTAAAAATAAATATAATTATATTACATCTTTATATAAATATATTAAAAATAAATATAATTATATTACATCTTTATATAAATAAATATAATTATATAAAGATGTAATATAATTGTATTTATTTGTATTTGGTAATGTTTGTATTATAATTATAATGTATTTGGTAATGTTTTATAAATTATGAAAACATGAATGTGGTAAAAAAAAAAAGAGTAGGCCGGTACAACTTGTACCGGCCGGAATATTTTTAAATATTTTAATATTTTAATATTATATATTTATTTTTAAAACAAGTTATATTTATTTGTATTTGGTAATGTTTGTATTATAATTATAATATATTTGGTAATGTTTTATAAATTATGAAAACATGAATGTGGTAAAAAAAAAAAGAGTAGGCCGGTACAACTTGTACCGGCCGGAATATTTTTAAATATTTTAATATTTTAATATTATGTGCAATCTTTTTATATTTGATTAAAAACTGATAAAACAACAATGTGTAAAAAAAAAGAATAGGCCGGTACAACTTGTACCGGCCGAAATATTTTAATATTAAATATTCATTTTGTTTAACTATACTGACAATATGTTAAAATGTGGGCCCCTCTTATTTAAATAGAAACCGTCAGAGCTTCTCACGGCTTGGTATTAATATATCCCAATCTCAGCCTTCCAATAAGTTGATCAACGGTCCAAAAAGGGGGTGTTGCACAGTTCTAATAGCAACCGGCTGCCATGGAAGGGATCCCTATATATATATATATATATATATATTTATATAAATATATATAATAAGACGAAACAAAGTTTTATGGTCTTTGGTATTTAGAATGAGAATAAAATTTAATTGCTACTAAAACGCTTTTTAAAGTCTCATGACTTTATTTTATTAAGTATTATTAAAACACTTTATAGATATAGAATTTAACTAAAACCAAAATATTATTTATGATCCAGAAATTTTTTAAAGTAATTTATTATTTTATAACAATTTTATTTCTTATAAAAGTCTTTTACTGATATTGATTTTTATGTAAAAATAAAATTGTAACTAATATTATAAAATACATGTTGTAAACCAAAAGTTGATAAATATCACATTAGCATGTTATATATATTTTAATTGAAGGGTTAGAATTAATATTATGACGGGGTTGATCTTTGCCTTTTAATTGGGAGACCAAAAATATATTCCAAAATCTATGTTACCTTTTGAACATGAGCCGTATATTTGGGAGTGATTGTGATTAAGTTAACTTTGGTTAATTGACCAACACAGTGTCGATACACATGCAAGAGGTGATCTCTGTGCGTGTCAGCACTGTATTTGTGACGCACCCAAATTCAGATACTTATATCTCGAATTCGGTGTTTTCTGATCCAACTCTAATAACATACAAAAATCTAAAAAAACGTAATAACATAATAATTTATATTGTTATAACATAAATATTCTCGTCCCAAGGTCTCGCAACCATAACTAACTTAATACACAACTTAAATTCAAACTTAACTTAGAACATAATATTAAACAAGTCTTATTATAGCATAATAATAAGCTTCTAGCATATAGGACTAAAGCTAATCCATAGTCTTGCCCTTTCCATTATCTTTGCCTGAGGGTCCACCTGGCCATGCCTTAACTGAAATGTTTAAGGAAAGCAAGAATGAGCAACAAATTTGCTCAACAAGTAATATAGTAATAAGGGTGAACATGCATAAGTATTAAGATATTAATTTCAAAAGTATAAAGATGAATGGTAATTCGAGAGTTTAAAGAATAATGTTGTAAACAAAGAAGTATTAACAATTCCAAATCTGTCATTTAAATTGAAATAAGAGTCACTAAGGACTGAAAGATTATTAATGAAAATCAAAGGTTTCAACTTTTTAATTTAAAGAATATCGAATACTGAGTAGTAATTATGGACCAAGAACTCCTGCTAAAATTAACTATATTTAACTGACAATTTAATATAAATAAGTACAACAGGTGATCAGCTTATAGTACCCTACGTTATGCATAACATTTAAACATGTTGTTCACGCGTGTGTTGATTTCCTAACAAACTATATATATATATATATATATATCCCCTTTTTGAGTGTTGTTCATCTCAGCAAATAACAAGAGCTCGCACCAAGGCAATTGGTTTGGATAGCTTTCTAACACATGATATTAATTTAGCCGAGTCAATTGGCTTAGACAACTTTTACAATGCATTTAGGAACAATTTATAAGTTCAATGCTCATAACATGATTCAAATTATATAATTGAAATCGAATTTATGAATATGAATGAAGATTTGTACAAGTATAGATATTTGCACAATATATATGGTTGATATAACAACAATTCGAAACTCGCACAATATTCAAAGTTGAAAGTAATGGAACTTGCATTTTGCGTAGATTACAAATCTTAAAGCTTAACGTCACTTGTAGGTCTTATAGTATCCTATTTACGTATATATACATACACATTAGTTATACAAGCTTAATACACAAACTATCTCATTCACATACTCAATAGGTATGTTAAGCACATACATTAAGTCATATCTTAGTTACACGATCAGACCATATAGTTACAACATCAACATTAATTTGTCTTTGAAAACTTTATCTAAAAACCTTTAAGAAATTGTTAAGTATTGATTCAATGTAGCCACTATACACTTAAACACTTAGAACATCACTTTCATCATGTATCATAGCTTAAAACATTAATATATACATGCTACACTTCTCATATCATAGTTTAAAAGGTCAGACAACACTGGTATGTAGCGCGACTGCGCTGCATTATGACTAGGGAGTGGCGCGGCTGTGCTGCTCTCTATCAAAACCAGGATCGAGTTTTTTGATTGCACAGGTCATTACTTAGCATACTGAAATTCTAACACCGAGCATATTTGCATGTAAAACAAGTTTTGGGTTTTGGTTTTACTCTAAGTTTAATTTCAAACCATTTAGTCTTACTTTCAAATTTCATAGTTTTTTTTGAAATTTCTCAATTAACAATGCTAAATAAGTTCATAACACAAAAGCTAACTATGATAACCATTAATCTCATAATGAGGCTAAATGAACATTTACTACGCATGCTCACATATATCCAATTCATTTGCATATAGTTATTATGGTCCTCTACTTGAAAACTCATTTTAAATCATGCTTGAATAGTCTATATTACGCCTAACCATATAAACCAACATATTAGTCACATGTTAAGGTATAAAAGATCTTGATATGTTTGTACATAAGGTCATAGTAGTTTTATGTTCACAGTTTTTAAGATTTCATCAAAAAGTGGTTGTTAGACTATGTTAAGGTATCATGTTGTGTGCAAGACATCCTAGAGTACATATTTGAAGTGTAAAGAATCCTAACATGTCACCCCATATGATCAGAAATGCAACTAACATAATGCTCACCCACATTTGTTTTCAAAACTTTAAATTTTTCTTTAAAACACATACTAAACCGAGCTAGGCAACCTATTATATACAATGTAACTTGAAACCACATTTTATACCCATTTGTACACATAACTAAGTCACATAAACATGCTCAAAATGATCATAACTCAAAAGTTACAAGATTCATCAAAGTTCATTTTCAAACTTCAGGTTTTCTTTTAAAAACTCATATTAACTTAAGCTAAAGTGACTTATTATAACCAAGGCAACCTCAATCCATATGTTAGGGTCATTTATATGCATAATCAACCCAAAATAACATGCTTATAAAGTCAAATTTCAGTAAACAATATTTTTAAAGACTGACCAACTTCGCGGCCGCGCTGGTTTGAATTCGGAAAGTGGCGCGGCCGCGCCACTTTGGTTCCATACCAGACTTGGCTCTGCTTCTGTAAAAACATAGAACGTATATTGGTTATACCTTCTAATTTCCATTTAGACCTGTCATATATTAACCATAACATGTATACAAACTCAGATAACACAATGATATCAACTTCCAACTCACTTAACAAGTATTTCAAAAAAATCCAAGAATTTAAAGAACTCTAAAATTAAGAACATACATATGAGTATTACCTACTTGAAGTTGAATTCCTAACTCTTGCTTATAAATTTCAAGTTGTCTTCCAATTCCAACAACACCCATTCTCTAATTGCACTTAATAGAGATTCTAGTAACTCAGTTAGAGAAGGGTAAACTTCCAATTTATAGCCAAGCTATTACCCAATGTCTGGGTTTTGCCCTAAGAATGAAACCAAAGGGAAGAAGAAGAAGCCATTGGATATTAGGAATTTGGTGAAAAGCCACTACCAACTCCTTCCCTAGCCATTCTCTAGCCATCATTTGCATCACTGAGTTCATGTAATGAAGAGGGTAGGCTATTGTTATAGTATTGTTGAGACACTTAATATGGGACAAGGAGTTTATTTTGGTCTGCAGTAGCAAAATGGTTTCTAATAAACTTAGGCCTAGGGGGTGTTTGTTTAGAGTTGAATGAAGCTGAATGACTGAAGGACTGAATGACTAAATCGGTAAGTGCGTTTGTTTTGGTCTGAATGGCTGAATCGGTAAGATGGACGAGCTGAATGGCTAATTCAGATTTTTTTAGTTGAATGGCTGAATGAGCAGCTGAATGAAGTAAAAAAAATTTAAAAAAATTTAAAAAATATAAAAAATATTAACTATTATATTAAGTAATATTAAATTAATTTACAACAATTTTGAATTTTTTCAGAGGGGTAAATAATAAAATTTTGTCATTCAAATGTTTCAGACATATCAATTATCAAATACCTTTTTTTATTCAGATTCAGATTCAGCTTATTCAAATTCAAATTCAGATTCATTCATTTTTTTATCAAACACCCCCTTATTTCTTTTTTAGCTTACTAGTTTACACTTGATGACTTAATACTATTTTTAGGCTTTAGTTATGGACGCATATACACATAATCATATAATCCATGTACATTGTGTTAGTCTAAATAATATTTGAATTGGGCTAAAATATAAATTAGTAGAATATTAACAACTCATTATTTCCCATAAACTTATTATCCCAATTACACATAAATATGAAAATAAACATTTAATAACAAATATTTATTTACTTAAATTTATCTTTTCCCATACATTTAAAATACACATTTAAATGGTTTACCATTATCTCACACAAGACTCTTTTATTCCAGTTCAGTAAAATTACATAAATTAAGATTATTATTATATAGTCTCACGGAATAATATTCACATTATAATATTACCCTTAATAACTCATATTATATGTAACGCCCCCAAAATCGGAACTATTTTTCTTCCCAATCTTGTGCGTTAATATTATCCTGTTCTAGCTTTTAAACATTATTTAATGTTAAAATAGCTAAAAATACGGAATAATTTTTTTTTTCCATTCATTCCCTGAATCGCAACCTTTACAATTCTTCTTTATACTAGAATCATATTATATAATTTATTTAGTCTGAGTAGATATGAGTATAAATATACAATTCATTCATTCAAGCATATTCCCTTTTTAGAACAAATAATCTTCATCTATCAAATAATTCAACAATTTACACGTCTGTGATTTACACATGAAAATACCATCAAATGATTCAACACAATCTCAACTAAACCACTAGCCTTCTTTTCATGCGCTCCTAATCACGATAGATCGCATCATAGCTTTAACCTGCAAATTAAGCAAGATTGAGCACGACGGCCCAGCAAGTCTAACAGTCTATCATGCATCACATAGCACATATGTTCACATTCAGTTCATGCATTTATATTCTTGGGGTTCAAGCATATTACAGATGCATTATCACATTTATGTCCTGCTGGTAGCAACATACGTGCCGTAGCATATATTACACATGTCCTGTACATGTCATTCATTGCACATATATATTGAGTTCCCCGCCTCAATTCAAGAATTAGTCATATTTTGACATTCATCATTCACAAAGCAAATAATGTAGTTCATAGGTAATACATACTTATAAACATAAATCATGTTAACAGTTATCTATAACAATTATAAGTCCACATAAATAAACTGAGAAACTTGCCTGTACCGCGGTTTTACCATTACACCAACTTTTGCGTTCCTTGCACAACCTACATTATATGTGGAATTGATAACAAAATATGTAATTTCAGTTATCATGGTGGTAGTTTAGATTTCTATATCTGAGATATTGTATACATTTTTCAAATACCTCATCCATGTTTTCTCATTAGTTATCTTTCACTTTGATGGGGTTTGACATGTTTATATCATGCAATAGGAATGACTTTAAATTCATCATTTACATTTTATTCATGATTTAGAACATAAAGGGTTCATGTGTTCTTGAGTTCACTAGTTTTGGTCAATTCTTGCCAAATTAATTTCTAGCCACTTTAGTTCATTCCAAAACTTGAATTATATCTAGTTAAGACTATTTCTAGCATTCCTTTAGATTTACCAAGCGTAGATTGGGTTTTGACCCTTTAAACCTAGCTTTTTCACGCTTTTACACACTAACTTCTCAAGTTCTTGTATACATTAGCATTCCAACACTTGGAATAGCCTAGCATAACTCTAACTCACTTGTCTAAGGTGTCGAAACTAAGTTCTAGGCCAAATGGAAAAATCTCAAATTTTCATACTTAGACAAATTTGCAAAAACTGCAGTTTTAGTGATTTTCCAAGTTAGTTTGGTGATTTGTTTAGACTCCTTTGTTAAGCCAAGAGCTTAACCACTTGGCCCAACTTCTAGACCATACTACAAGGTATTTTAATCAAGGTTTAGGATTCTAGTTCATGTCCATTAGGCTCCTCAAAACAGAGCTCAAAATTAGTCATTTTCTTACTTTTTTTACAAAAACTGAGTTTATATTTTTTTTTCCAATTTTTCCAGTTCTGGCCACTAGGATAGTCTAGGCATGTATATTTAAGTTACTTAAGGTTACTTTTAGTATCACCACACTTTATTTAATCATCTAACTCATTTTGACTTATCAAAGCTCACTTTAGGCTTGAAAAGAGAGCTTAAATTGGTTTTCTTGATAGCTTTAGTAATGACCATGTTTGGGAATCCTTACTAGCATGTATGAAAAACTTTGTATCTGCTCATAACAGTCCTTTAAGGTCAGGTACTATGAATTGTCCAAAACATTCCATTTTTTTTGGCTTTAAAATGTGATTTTTAACAAGTCTCATGCTCAAAATGGCTTAGGCTTGGTTCTTTTAGTTTGTGTAGCTTTCTTATGTCCTATTATGACTATTGAAATTTGCTTACAAGGTCCAGGTGTTGCATCTCTTTTCTTAGGTGCTAGTTGACACTTTAAAGCTTACTTTATACCTACTAAATACACATGAACTTGGTCTTTGTGATAAATTCAGTCTTGGTTATGATTGTGACTCATTTCTAGCATGTATTTGTGACATTGTATGTGCTCATTACAGCCTAGCACGTTCAGGTGCCATGTTTCACCCAAAACAGTTCCTATTTAGAGCTTAAAGCATGACTTTAGCATGACAACCCCAAAATAGTCTTAGGCTTGGCTTATATAACTATTAAAGCACATTTGTGTCATGAAATAGCTAGGGAATTTGCATATATGGTTCAGGTTCTGTAATTCCTCAGTTAGAAGTTGGTTGACCCCAAAAGTTCCCCCTTTTTCATGACTTTCAAATATGAAATTTGGAGACTATACCAAGCAGACCTAAACCAAGTTAAGGATCACTTTTTAAATGTCCTGTATGGACAATATATGGATTCCTCACTGATTGATAACTTCAGTTGCCAAATTTTTCCATAACAGTTCCCATTCTTAGAGTTTCTAGCACAGTTTTGGCTACCAAATTCCCAAAAGTCCACAATAGAACACATACGGTCTTTAAGCCTTCCTATAAACCTTAAATCACCATGAAAACTCGTAAGCACATACTCTATCATTTTAAACTGAGTTCAATCTTTCCATACCCAAAACAACCTTTATCGAAGCATTATAAGCATGAATTAGCATCATTTCACCAAAACAGTTACAAACATTCAAGTATATGCATTATTATAACATGAACCTACTATATACCATATGTTTAAGGTTTAAAATATCTAAATGTAAGATCTCTAGCTTTAGCTCAAAACAGAACTTAAACATGCCCAATCATAAGTCTTTTTAACTTTTTCCCTAGCTTTACCCTCTCTCACTAAAATAGTCATAACTTTTTCGTTTCAAAACATTTTTGAGCGATTCTTGAGCCCACGAGAAGATAACTTCCGGTACTACAACTTCTCTTCAGATCACAAATCCAAATTCCAAACCGAACAGAACAGAAATCTGCTCTATGTGGACAGAATGTTCTGTTTTTAAACTGCACGACCCTCCTTCGCTAAAATGGTCATAACTCCTTCGTTTCAAAATATTTTTGAGCGATTCTTGAGTCCACGCGAAGATAACTTCTGAGGCTACAACTTTCATTCTTTGAGCATTTCCAAATTCAAAACACAGAATTCCAGAATTTCGTGCAAAGGGACTGACCCGAGTTGGTTAGACAGTTTTGACGCGACTACTTTGAACAGTCATAACTCTTTGCTCCGAAGTCGGAATTAGTCCGTTCCGGAGTCTATGGAAAGCTTATTCAGTATACTATAACATACCAAAAGCCCAGAATTTTCTGAACATCCTACCTAACCCCGAATTTTCAATTTAGGGTCAGCAGTTCACAATTTTTCAGTTTCTAGCATGTTTATTTCACGACCTTATTACTTCTAGCTCATATACCAAATTAGAACAAATTTTAAATATGTTTTACATAGCATAGACTGCATTTAAAAGTTATAACCTTTCCATTTCAGCTTCAATAGGCTGCCCAAAACAGAGTTTCCACATGACTTGACATACCAAGTCTAACTTTTCATTGTTAACTAGAAATTGAGCTTTGTTCTAGCTTGACACACTCAAACCCTCTAGTTAACATCACATATGATTAATAAATCAAGCCCAAGCTCTAATTCTATCAAATTTTTAATTTTTGACAAAAACAGTTCATTAAGGACTTTTGTCAAGCACTTGGAGTGCATAGTTTTGATTTACCAGATTCATAGCCATAGGTTTATACCATATATCCTTATTATCTTCCTTGTTACTCCACAACCAACCTATCTCCTTGTGCCTAACTTTAATCAATCAACAATTTCAATAGCTAGACAAGAATCACGAATAACAGTTAGTTTTGAAGAACTTTATTTACATATCTTCAGTACTAATCCTCCATCAAGAAATTAATTTTCACCAATTAAACATTCATGTAGACACATACTTTTATTCACATGTATAAATTAATAACACTAGCTCAATTACACAACCAATTCGGTGTAACAGGTCTAGCCAAATCCACTCATCTACTAACAGTTTATCATGCTAAGAAAAATGAAATGGAAGAGGAAATAGAAAGAGTTTAACTAGGCTTACCTTGCTAGCTTCTACGATTAAAATAGTGTAGTAATCTCAATCTTCCTCCCTTTTCCAGCCGAAAATTCTGCAACAAAAACACAACCCAATTCCTTCTTGAATGGCTGGCTGGGATGAGGGTGAGGGGCTGCCTTTAATGGCTGGGCTATCTCCTCATTCTGGCAGTCCTATTAGCCTCTAGTTGGCCTCTACTCAGCCACCCTACCCAGCTACAAACACTCATTCCTAGTCTAGTTTACCTTGGCCCCTATGATAGCTACATTTATCCTCTTCTCAGCCTACTGACAGCTCTTTGACAGTGGCCCCTAATCAGCTCTATAGTATAGCCACTTACTAACTGCTAATTAACTAACTGATTCCTCCCTCTTGGAACCAGTTATACTATTTGCTAACTAATAAGGCATAACATAATTCATCCAACGTGGCTGCTGGAATGATCAAGGAGTGGGCTGGATTTGAGTTTGGTATTTGGCCTAATGCTTAATTCAAAAGTAGTAATGACCCATTACACTTGGGGATAAGCTTGTGAGCATACATAAGAAATTTATTAGGGCCCAAATTATACAACTTGGACTCCCAATACATAATAAGCTTCATGTGTTAATCTACCACATTCACTTACGTTAGCAAATTTAATTAGCACACATTATTAAAGATAATGGTTCCATGTAATTTAATTAGCCTATTTGAGTACTCATCATTTTCCTTCTTTACTACCAAATAATACTTTTTGAATGAAATAAATTATATTATAATTATTCCATTAACCACATAGGTAGTTTCATGTCAAGAATATTTCATAACTAAGCCATGTTGGTTTTCCTTTTCATTCTTGATGTTTATATAACATTATATTAATGTATATTATTCTTCTCTTCCTTTCTATAATTTGCCTTCACAATTTATTTACATATAATAAATATATAATACTAATATATTTATTAAGCATAAACATTACATATTGCATAGTTTTTACCCACTATGCAATATAATATCATTCTTAATCGGGTTAGGTCTTATTCTTTCTCGTAACCTTATCGTTGAATCATTTCAACGTACAATTTCCTTAGATTTTTCTTAAAATTTAAAATAAATCATATATTTTCACTCTAGGTTTTAAACTTTAACATTTAATTTAATCATTCAAGATCTTCTAAATTTTCGGGTTGTCACATTATATATTATACATGATGCTATTTTATTTAATTATATGCTCACATAACATGTATAATTTCACATTAACAAATAACTAATTAAGATAATAACACTAATTAGTCCATCACATTATTTAACCATTTTCTCATTAATTTAATTAATGAACTACTTAGTACATAGTTATGTCACACTAGACATATCACATACGCTTAATTAAGCTTATCATCATTTCCACCACATTACTTACTCATCACATACTTAATTTAATTTAATTCGAATTATCACATTTCGAGACATAAATATATATGTATTCAACATAAATACTCAAATTTTTATTGATTAAATTATTAATATTATTCATAAAATTCATGGATATTACAATATTGGTCACATGACCAACTTATCATGAAGTTAACTTCATGATAACTAGATCCCATATATTTACATATATAATAAGACAAAACTTAATTTTTTGGGAGAACAAAACTATATTCCAAAATACTTTTTAAAGTCTTCTTAATTTATTTTAAATTAGCCTAGAATTTAACTACATTTAAAACATTTTATAATGTACAGAGAAAGAGGAGAAAGGAAGGAAGAAAATTACTTACTTCTACTCAACTTTGAATTCTAAATAATTATACATTAAAAATTTAAAGAAAACGTATGTATCATGAATAAATAATAATTTATATTATCAGATATATGATATATATTATAAAATATATTAATGATTAAATTTACTAATTGATTTTTAGTTAATTCATATTATAAAATCAATTCTAAATTTTTTATTAGTGATTAAAATTTAGTCAATTAATTTTAAAACTAAAAAGTCACAGTGATAACTTATTGTTTTATTACAATTTTATTCCTAATTAACTATATATTAAAAACATTATGACTAAATATTAATTAGTATTTAAAAACTTAATATGTACATCAAAACAAATTAATACATGATTAACTTTTAGTTTTCAATTTTATCGTAATAGTAACTTAGCATTCTACAACAATTTTATTCCTAGTTCATTTTTTCGAGCAAAGTTTATAGACATTCTAATAGCAATAGTAAGTTAATTAGTAAAATTTTAAAAATTATTTTATAATCATTATATATAATATGAATAAGAAATTAAAAATTATACTATTTGAATAATAAACTCGTGCTTCGAACGGGTACTTAACTAATTATATATACTAACTAGCTATAACCCGTGCCTGAAGGCACGGTGTAACGAAAAATTAAATTAAAAATCGAAAAATATTACTCAATCATCAATACATATCCAACCACCAAAACATCGAGCTAGTCGGTACTAATTTCAAAAAATTTCGGCAAAATTTCCTTTAAAAATAGATATCCAGAAAATTCTAAACCTGTCTATAAAACTTACAATCATCGATACATATTCAAACCACCAAAAAAACCATCAATCCACATCCAAATTCATCATAATCATGAATAATTAGTTAACTTTAAGGTTAAATGCTTCCTAAGTCACTGTACTATAGGTTGACTTACAAATGGGTCACTGAACTTTTTTTTCTTACAGTCAACTCACTGAACTTTAATTTACTAACACTCTGTTACAAAAATCGTTAAGTCAAAGTTGACTTAATGGAAATGATGATGTGGTAGCTGACTTGTCTTAAAAAAAAATCTATGTGGCAGTTAGCATGCGACGTAGCAGTGATGATGTGGATATAGATGAAAATTTTGATGAAAAAATGGAAAAAATATTTTAAAATATAATAAAAATTTTAAAAATCAGCAAAAAAATAAGAAAATAAATAAATAAAAATAATTATATTTCATAAAAATTAAAAAAAGTAGTTTTTTTTCAATTTTTATTAAAAAAAATTAAAAAGCATTTTTTTAATAAAAATAATTGGGTTTTTTTTTAAAAAAAAGTAAAACACAATTTTTTTAAAAAATGCAATTTTTTTAATAAAATTATTTTTTTTATAAAATGCAGTTTTTTTAATAAAAATAAAAAAATACTGTTTTTGAAACTGTTTTTTTTAAAATAATGCGGTTTTTTATTAAAATAAAAATGCTGTTATTTTTTATTAAAAAAAATAAACTATTTTTTATAAACTGTTGTTCTTTTATTAAAAAAACACTGTTTTTTAAACTATTTTTTTAAAATAATGTTTTTTATTAAAATAAAAATTCTGTTATTTAATAACACTGTTTTTAATAATAATACTGTTATTTTTAATAACAGCGCTTTTTTTTTAATAAAAAACAACATTTTTTTTATTAAAAAACAGCAATTTTTTATTAAAAAATGCATTTTTTTTTTATTAAAAAAAACTGTATTTTATATAAAAAAATAATTTTATTAAAAAAAACTGCATTTTTTATTAAAAAAACTGCATTTTGTTTTATTTTTATTAAAAATATTTATTATTTGTCTATGTCCACGTCAGGTGGCCCCAGCCGTACAGCAACACATGCAGATATTTGTCATTTTTTATTATTTGATTTTTGATGTGACATTTGTCTTTTTCTCTCTCCGCTCTCTTTTATATTATAGATTTGAATAGAAAAGAAAAAAAATCTTTCTTTTTTGTATTTTTATATATTAAAGATGAAAATATTTTTAAATTTGGATTATATCTAATTAATACAAATTTTGATAGTACTTATGCTATTATTAATAGGAATGTTGAACATAAAATTAGTGAAATAAAACCAAGTTTGTAACAAAATTGATTTTATTTTTTCAATATACTTAAAATTTTATTTACCCTATGTTGTTTTTCAGCTTTCACTATCTATTACTAAATAAAGTTGTAACTAAAGTTTTTATTTTCTAATTTTGCTTATTGGGTCTTAGGACCCAACAACGTGAATTGAGGACAAACACGCCTTGTTGATATATTAGTTGGGTCCCGTGCCTCTAGCACTGTATAGACAGTGAAATTTATTTTAAATTTTAAACGGTCCAGATGATTTATTGAGTGAGCGATAAATTCAAAATCATTTGTATTTTATTAGATAAATAGAGAGATGTATTTTATTAGATAGATATATGGACGGTGGGATTTATCCCAAACTTTGGACGACCAAGATGATTTATTGAGTGAGCGAGAAATTCAAAATCATTTGTATTTTATTAGATAGATTTATTAGATAGATGTATGGACGATGGAATTTATCCTAAACTTTGGACGGCCAAGATGATTTATTGAGTGAACGGGAAAATCAAAATTATTTGTATTTTATTAGATATATTTATATTTTATTAGATAAATAGAGAGATGTATTTTATTAGATATATGTATGGACGGTGGGATTTATCCCAAATTTTGGACGACCAAGATGATTTATTGAGTGAGCGGGAAATTCAAAATCATTTGTATTTTATTAGATAGATTTATTAGATAGATGTATGGACGGTGGGATTTATCCCAAACTTTGGACAGTCAAGATGATTTATTGAGTGAGCGGGAAATTCAAAATCATTTGTATTTTATTAGATAGATTATTCTCACACAGGAGAGAAAATAAAATAGGAAGAATTACATATATTAGTACATTTATGAAAGTAATTATAAAAATCATACACTCATAAAATAATTACAAAAATACTACACTTCATCATTTTTATTTTCAATACTAATACAATTAAAAGTCCTTAAATTAAGGGATTAATATTAATGGGCAAATTAGTTTCCATCTTCCTTCAGTCTCTCTTTTTTCCATTAATATTTCTCTCTCTTCTCCCTTACTACTTCTCTCTCTCTTATTACTTCTCTCTCATCTCGAAGCCACTCATCGTCGTCCTCTTCCGTCGCTGCCGCCGCTGCTGCCGCCGCCGCAACACCAGTCTCTCAACTCGTCGTCGTCCTCTTCTTCATCTACTGGTATTTCTTCATCTACTGATATTTCTTCTTCTTCTTTTTGTATTGGTATTTCTATTGGTATTTCCTCTTTTTTTTTCATCTTCATCATTAATTAATTAGTCTTCTTTTTTTCTATTAATTAGGGCTGATATTTTTATTTATTTTTTTATTTTCTTTTTTGTACTGATATTTCTACTAATATTTCATTTTTTTTCTACTGATTAGTCTTCTTTTTTTGGTGGCGTAAATTAATTAGTTAATTAATTTTTGATTATTTTTTAATTTACTTTTGTTGCACTTGTTGATTCACAGGTTGTTCATTTTAGTGAAAAGAAGGTTTTGGATCAGAAAGCATACATGTTGTTCTATTATCATATAATTTTTAAAGGTGTGTTAATTTAAATTTTATTATTGTTACTATCATATAAATGTTTAGTTACTTCTGCATTATGTTTTGGTTACTGTTAATTTGTGATTCGGATACCATTTTTGTTACCTTGATTTGGTATTTTGGTTACTTTTTTATGTTGTTATGGTTACTATGTATTTGCTTAGTATACATGGTTGACTAAACTGGTTTTGGTGTACATGTTGTTTATGTATTGGTTACCATTAATATATGTTTTGGTTACTAACATATAACTGTTTAGTTTTTTTCATTAGTATATTTTTTGTTAATGTTAGCTTATGATTTGGATACCATTCATTTTCTCTCAATTGGAATTTTGGTTAATTTTTTATGTTGTTTTGGTTACAATGTATTGGTTGATTAAACTGAGTTTGGTCTACATGTTGTTTATGTGTTGGGTACCATTAAAACATGATTTGGTTACTTGCATATAACTGTTTGGTTACTTCTTTAGTATATTTTTTTGGTATACATGTTTTGTTTATTACATAAAATGATTTATACTACATGTTGTTTATATTTTGGTTAGCATTAGATTATATAATATAACTTTTTGGTTACTGTTTTATTATGGTATGGTTAATGTTATATTATGATATGATAACTATTATTGTGCAGTCAATTTAGGACGTTGGTTATTTGTTATAGTCTGTTTTGGCTACTGTGTAAGTGTTATATTATATTTTGGTTAGTATGCTCTTATTTGTTAATCACTATGTAAATGTTTATGATATAGATATTGTTTATATCTGGTTACTAATGACTGTGTAAATCTGATTTTGTTTATTTGCAGTTATGAGATCTTTACTATGAAGAATGCAATTCATTGAAAAAGTTATATATTGGTTACATGGAAGTCCCCAACATTATTACCAAAAAATTGAACTCAAGTCAGTTGGAGAAGTTTAAGGCATCATTAGTTTGTGGATGTATTATTATCATATGTATTTTAGTTATTATTTATTGTTTCTTTTAAGTTGTATTTGCTACATTATTTGAGATGTACAGTTGGTAACCAAATATGTATATAAAGGTAACAAACTATTATTTTGATAGTAACCACAGAGTTACAAGCTTATTTCAGGACATATATCAAATGTAAAGTGTACATGTCATAGTATAATTGGGTTGCCTAAACAAATAATATCACCTTCATTACAGGATGCTGGATACACAGGTTGTTTTATATTTTGGTTACCATTAAAACATATTATGGTTACTGTTATGTAACTATTTGGTTATTTATTTATTATATTTGTTTTACTGTTATTTAATTATTTTTGACTGCTATTATTGTACAATCAATGAGGTATTTTAGTTATTATTTATTGTTTCTTTTAAGTTGTGTTTGCTACATTGTTTGAGATGTACAGTTGGTAACCAAATATGTATGTAAAGGTAACCAACTATTGTTTTGATAGTAACCACAGAGTTACAAGCTTGTTTCAGGACATATATCAATTGTGAAATGTACATATCTTAGTATAATTGGATTGCCTAAACAAACAATATCACCTTCATTACAAGCTGCTGGATACACAGGTTGTTTTATGTTTTGGTTACCATTAAAACATATTATGGTTACTGTTATGTAACTATTTGGTTACTTATTTATTATATTTGTTTTACTGTTATTTAATGGTTTTTGACTACTATTATTGTACAATCAATGAGGTATTTTAGTTATTATTTATTATTTCTTTTAAGTTGTGTTTGCTACATTATTTGAGATGTACAGTTGGTAACCAAATATGTATATAAAGGTAACCAACTATTATTTTGATAGTAACCAGAGAGTTACAATCTTGTTTCAGGACATATATCAATTGTGAAATGTACATGTCATAGTATAATTGGGTTGCCTAAATAAACAATATCACCTTCATTACAGGATGCTGGATACACATGTTGTTTTATGTTTTGGTTACCATTAAAATATATTATGATTACTGTTATGTAACTATTTGGTTACTTATTTATTATATTTGTTATACTGTTATTTAATGGTGTTTGACTACTATTATTGTACAATCAGTGAGGGATTTTAGTTATTATTTTTTAAAATCAGTATATAGCAGCTATTTTGTATCATCAGAAATCAAAATATTAATTAATATCAATTTTGTTTACTGTACACAAAAAAAAATGTTACCAACCATATGGATAATGGTTACTCATAGTAAACAATTATATATTCATGTATTTACACTCTTAATGTACAACAATTTATCAGGCCTTTTTTGGTCTTAAAATAGGTGGATTATTGCATGTTTTCCTGTTGTGTCCTTTTTCTTGGCACTTGCTGCATTTGTTTTGAATTTTGATTTCAGAGCCATATTTGTACCTCCCTATTCTTGATCTTCCCATTGGTCTTCTTGTGTTCGGTGATTTTACACTTATGTTTCTTACTTCCTCTGGCATATCCCAATTTTTTTTGTCATCTAACGGCACGATGGAAGCTGAACAAATATAATATTAAACAACAATCAAACCAGCATTAGTCAGTAACCAAATATAATGTTAAACAGTAACCAAATCAGCATTAGTCAGTAATCAAGTCATCATTTTTCAATAACCAAGTCAGCATTGTTCAGTAATAATATGCACTAACCATTATAATTTTACACAGTAACCAACTCAGCAATATTCAGTAACCATTATAATGTTACACAGTAACCAAGACAACATTAAACAGTACAATGTTACACAGTAAACAAGACAACATCAGACAGTAACTAACAGTTTTAGGAAGTTAAACAATGCATTTAATGAGTAACCGAATCAACATTAATCAGTAACCAAGACAATATTAGACAGTACAATGTTACACAGTAAACAAGACAACATCAGACAGTAACTAGCAGTTTTAGAAAGTTAAATAATGTATTTAATGAGTAGCCATCAATATAATAAAATCAATAGAAATCATTTAAAAATTATAAAGCAATCAAATAAACATTATTCAGAAACCAAATTTATAATAAACAACAACCAAATTATATATATTTAATAACTATAATATAAATTACATTTTCAAATGCATTTTTACAATTAAAACAGTCAGTATACTGACTTTGTGACAAATCAAAGAGCGAAAAACTTAAGAAAGGTAACAAATATACGAGTATATAGTAACCACGGGGTAACCAAATAAACATTTAAAGTATATAACAACCAAATAAATATTATACAATAACCAAATCAATAATAAACCACATTTTTAATCAACATCAATTTTGGTTATTGTACACCATCAAAAATGTTACCAACCATGTGGTTAATGGTTACTAATAGTAAACAATTATATATTCTTGTAAACAATTAAATTTGTTGTATTAGTTACTGTCAGTCTCTATTGTCTGACAACTGAATAAACATTGTAAAGTAACCAAATCAATATTAGATAGTAACCAAATTACATAATGTTAGTAACTAGCAAATAAACTAATTTTTTACATGCAATTTTGAAGGCCTAAATGATAGAATTTGACCAAAAAACCATGCAGTTCACCAGCAAAGCTCGTGACTTTTGATCATTGACCCGTTTCCAATAAAATTAGGCTCTAAAAATGTCAAAATTCGACACTCTAATCTTGACAGTTATTGCCAAATTGCAACTAGATCAAATCTTTTTATAAAATGTATAATACATAACAACATTAGACAGACAATGTTACACAGTAACCAAGACAACATTAGACAGTAACAAAATATTCAGTAACCATTATAATGTTACACAGTAACCGAATTAGCATTAATCAGTAACCATTATAATGTTACACAGTAACCGAATCAGCATTAATCAGTAACCAATATATTGTTACATAGTAACCAAGACAGCATTAGACAGTAACCAAAATAACATTAGATATTATAATGTTATTCAGTAACCAAGACAACATTAGAGAGTAACCAACAGTTTCATGAAGGTAACCAAACTCATTTAAAAATTATAAAGCCATCAAATAAATATTATTTAGCAAACAAATGCACAATTATCAGTAACCAATTTATATATATTTAGTAACCATAATAAAAAAATATATCAATGAATCATCCAATCGTTATAGGAATTTGTAGTAACCATTTTAAGTGTGAAAAACTTAAGAAAAGTAATCAATATAGGAATTCGTAGTAAGCATATGTAACTATATGTATATGAATTTTAATCTCACATACCTCAGTATTCAGATTTGTATCGAAGTTGCTGTGATTTTGTATTCAACATTCACTGTCGTTCGATTGTGTTTCGTTACTGAACTTGAAGTTGCTGTTGATTTTGTATGCTATTTTGCGATCTCAGTGTGCCGTCGCGACAAAAAGTTTCGTCTTCTCCGATCTCAGAGGTGTGTCGCGACAGAAGGTTTGGATTTCAGTCGCTTGAATCTCAGTTGCTTGAATTTTGGATCTCAGTTGCTTGAATTTAGGAGCGGTTAGTTGTAAATAAGAAAAGTGTGTAACTGACATATATACGTGATTTTAGCAACTTTATATTGTGTTGTTTTATTTTTGTAATTATGTTTTGTGTGTTTTATTTTTGTAATTACTTCTA